>VZTM01039391.1:100890-132352 GCA_013400555.1 Jacana jacana | reverse complement strand
AGGCCGGGTCCCGCCACCGGCCGCATCCCATCCGCCGGTCCGGCCCGCGGGGAGCTGCGCGGCCGCGGAGAGCGCACGCCCATGGACCGAAGTGCCGCTGGTACAGCCGCGGAAATGATGAGCAAAAACTCCGCCTGCCACAACAGCAAGAGGGCCCTTTAATCTAACATATTTTTTCCGAAGGATAATGTAAATTCAACACTAAAACTACTCTTTGTTTAAAAACCGNGAAACAGCTTGAAAATTTAACTCTGTTGAACCCCTCTGTATTGTTCAGGACCGATGGGCAAACTCAAATCTTCTGTAAAAGAGCTTTATTCAAGCAAATATATACACATTTGTGCAGGAAAGAAAAAGCAAAGAAGAAATAAAGGGAGACATTAACTGTTCAGCAGGGAGCCCCTCCGCTTCCTGAAGGAAAGAAAAGTGGCCGTGCTGATTTCATGATAGAAAAGATGGGATTTTTCCAACGTGAGGTTCAGCTCCCCGCCTCCTGGCCTGGTCTTTCTCTGAAGAGCATGACCAGAGAGCTCCCAGTCCCATGGACACTCCTGATTGTTCCTTCCCCGACAACTGCAGCAATTTATTTTCCAAATGAACATGGAAAATGTTCCTGCTGAATCAGAAGAAAGATTTCTGCAATGCTTGTGTGTGGCTACAGCAAAAACAGTTCTACTGCCAAGCTGAATTAGCTCAGTGGTGCCTTTCTTTCCAGTCAAAGCCAATCCATAACCACTTCTTCAAACTGCACGTAGATAACACCCCACCGCACCGAGGAACTCTGATTTTACCCTGCTGCTTGGGGCAACTTCCAAACCATTAAGGCTCCCAGTAAGAGGGGCCAACGCCAGTCTGCTTTAGCCCGGGTAAAACGCCAAGTCCAGTAAGGAGAAAAAGCCCTTTTCCACCGCGGGAGGCTGCGCGGGGCGGGGNAAACAAAACGGGGGGAGAAAAATTCAATTAAAAGCAATAAAAAGTTCCTTGCTTTAAACAAAGCCTTAACAACCCAGCCTGCGAGGAGCCCATCCCACAACCCAGAGCCCAGATTTCCTGCTCCGAGGAAGAACTCAAGCTCCCAACCCACAGCCCGGGCACCCGACAAAAGACGCTTTGTGACGCGAAGCCATTACCTTCATAGCACAGAATGCCAATATTGTTGTTCATCTTGTCCAGGTATTGGTAGTTCAACAGGTCCATCTTCATAAATAGCATTTATCGGGCTAGCAAAGAAGACCAGCTCGTTTGCTTTCGCCCGGGTTGAGGAGGGAGAGAGAAAGGGGGGAGGAGGAGGAGGAGGAGGAGAAGAAGGAGGAGGAGGAAGAGGCCAGGGAAATGGTGCCGAGCACGCTCCCGGCTTCCCAAACTTCACCAGCACCAGGCCCAGCCTTCGGCTAATCAAAACAAAGTATATTAAAGGAAAGTTGGAGGGATTAAAAAACACACACGCCTTCCCTTCCAAACTTTGGGAAAAGTCGACTTTACCGCGTCCTTCAATACAAAGAAGGCCGGTTACATANGGGATGGGGGGAGCCTGGCCGCGCTCCGGCAATCCCCGAGCTCCGCAAATGTCAGGGATGTTTTCTGCACAAGATCAGCCCCTAAATGCACCCAGGGTTTGAAAGAGAGAGAGAGAGGAGGCGGCGGCCGAGAGGGGGATGTGCAGGGGGGGCGGGCCAGAGCCGCTCCCCACGGGGCGAGATGGGGAGGAGGAGGAGGAGGAGGAGGAGGGAAGCAGGGGCAGCCGGGTGCGGAGAGGGGCCTCCTCCGGACACGCAGGGCAGGAGCCGAGCGAGAGCAACTTTTTGGTCGGGCCCCTGAGCAGGAGAACCGAGCTTTTAAATCCCCCCGTTTAAAATAAATGCTTTCTCTTAAAGGTTCATTCGATTCCCTAGCGTGGCCTCAGACGTATCCCAACACTGTTGCAGGGAAAAGTAGTGCTGTTTCACTGAACGGGAACACTGTCGCAGGGAAAAGTAGTGCTGTTTCTCCCTGATGGAACAGAACAGCAGCTCTGGCCTGATCCAGACAACTAAAATAAAAAGCCCGAGATACCCCCATACGTCTGCAGACAGGGACTGCCTGCTCACATGCTCTGCTACAGTGCAGCCAGCACATTGATTTGATCAGGTACAAGAGGTTTTTACAGGGCTGTCAGCAGTTAAAGGCTCCATGTTCTGCATTTCTAGCAGCTGCTGGAGCCCCGGCTTCGATGACACGAAGGATGGAGATTTTTACAGCAGTGGCCCCCATCTCAGGATGTGGTCTGCCTTTCTGCAGGCCAAACCTCCATCACAAAGACTCTGGCTGCCTATACAGATGTGAACAACTCATCTGAACATCTGTATGGGCATAAGCATGTGCTAACCTAATGGGCATCGGTTTGCATTTCCTGCAGCTGATCAGCACATGAATTCTGATTTGACAGAAAAAAAAAGAAGTGAATACTGGGGAAGTTTGGTTTTATACAAGGAAAAATAGGTGATGGAGTCCTAATCCTCCCTGTGCCTCCCTCTGCCCTCCTTGGCTTGGCAACTATCTCACCTCTGCCTTCCCGGGATGGAGAGCTGTGATATGCAGACAATCAGCAGCAAACTTTCCACTCTGAGATCTCCTCCTCCCTGTTAGAGAAGGGGAAGACATCGACATACAGAGACAACCCACAGAGTGACATCTTGAAATGTACTCCCTGAACGTTCTGGGTGTTTCAGCAAGACTAGGAAGTTCAGTTAAACTTACTGCTGATCACAGAATCATCTGGGTGGAAAAGACCTTTAAGATCATTGACTCCACTAACCCATCTCTCTCCGCACCCTGTCTGCCCAGCATTTAAATACCCCCAAGGACAGGGGCTCCATTACTGCCCGGGGCAGCCTGTTCCAAAGCTTGACAACCCTTTTGGGGGAGAAAATTTTCCCAGTATCGATTCTCAGCCTTCCCTGGTGCAGCTTGAGGCCATCTCCTCTTGTGCCATCACCTGTGACTTGGGATCAGAGACTGACCATCCCTTGGCTACACCCTCCTTTCAGGGAGTTGTAGAGACCAAGAAGGTCTCCCCTCAGCCACCTCTTCTCCAGGCTGAGCATCCCCAGCTCCCTCAGCCTTTCCTCACAAGACTTGTGCTCCAGACCCCTCACCAGCTCCCTTGCCCTTCTCTGGACTCACTCCAGCACCTCAATGTTTTTCTCGTCGTGAGGGACCCAAAACTGGACACAGCACTCGAGGTGGGGCCTGACCAAGGGGACAATTACTGCCCAAGTGCTGCTGGCCACACTGCCTCAGACACAGGCCAGGATGCTGTTGGCCTTCTTGGCCGCCTGGACACACTGCTGGCTCCCATTCAGCCTGCTATACTAGGATAACTAGGAATAGGAAATTTGTCTCCAAGGAAGATTCCCTAGAACCTCCTTGCTTCAGATACAAAGTCCTCCTCTGCATTACCTACCTTACGCTTCGACCGAGGGCGAACGGCCACTAGCAGTGCTGAATTCAATACAGAAGGAAACAAATGACCCCAAAGGAATCCTGCATTGCTGGAAAGCTGAAGGTCAAGAAGTATTTATTGATTATTTATATGCAAAAAGGGCACTCTCCTCATTGCTATTAATTAAGACTTCAACATGGTGCAGAAACTTAACGCGGAGGGAACTGGACATTTCTTGAATGGTACCTAACAAAAAGGGTGCTGTTGGTTTTTTGACCTCACCAGCGTTTGTTACCCCAGAAGTTGCAGCTGCACATCTCCAGACCAGAGCAGCAGCACACAGGGTATTTCTAGAAAGGAAGATGTTTTAAAGAAATAGAAGAGCCTTAAAATTTTAAAGCAGGGGGACTGGAGGTCTTATGTAGCAGATCCTGTTGTGCCTACTCAAATTCAAAGATATTCTACAGCAATGCTTCAGATTAAACCAAACATTTAATAAAGGCATCAGAGAAGGCTTGATCTTTTAAGATGTAAACTGTGATAAAAATCTATACCTACAACATAAACAGAAGAGATTTCTTCAGCGTGAAATGCAGGTTTCTCAAGTAGGTATGCCAAAGCTTCTGGGGAAAATATTTCTGATACGTGTGGTTTTTTAACATAAAAAGCAACCCTGAATTTACATTAATACAACACATTTCATGGATGCTTGGGAAGGATAAGGAGAGACAATTATTTCATTTTTCCCATTTAAAATACTTATATTTTTTGTGGGAAGTGCAGGTGATGAGGTAGAAGAGAGAGCAAAACTTCTTCAGGGCAGTGGTCTAGGAATCACGGCTTGCACGTACCACGTCAGCTCCACAAGGGCATTTGAGATCCAAAACCGATAGAAATCCCACTCAGTATTTAAAGGTACACATTTCTCCAAGTTGGTTGGCAAAGCCAGGTTGGGTATTGTCTACAAACCACTGATTCCTCAGTGCTCCTGTTGATGCTAATTAAAGAAATCTTTATTAGACCAGCAGTTGCTGCTCTGCAGGTTTTTAGACAGCAGTGATCTCTTCATTATGTGGATGGCTTTCAGCAGTACAGCGTGCACTACGATTAGCACTTGTGAAATACCTCATCATGAACAACTTAGAGGCTTCCCATTAAATTAAACTAAACTGGTACCAAACACTGGGAGCTTTACGAATTCCTAAATTAAAATACCTGTGCTGAAAGAAAATGCCTAGTGAAAGAAGAGAGGGAGGGAGGGAGGGAATGCATCTCAAGCATTCTAAAACCAAAATCCTTTTGTAGGAAACCTTTCTGTGGAAGAAGACTTAGCAGCTCAACAAATTGATGTCCAGCAGACATTAACCATAATACTGCCAGGGTTACTGTGGAGTACTCCATTCCTGACAGCAAAGAATTCCCAACTGCTTGATTCCAACTGCTCTCCATCAAACACGGCCCCAGTTTGAGATACCTTCCACTGAACTGAAATCAATGATCAGTGCATCAGCAGGCTGGATGCAGCACACCCAGAAAAACAAGCTATTAACACCACCCCAGGACCTTTGCTGCTTCATCCCGTTCATTCCACATATTGATAGCTGCAAACACAATTTTGTGCTGTAGTATCTCTGCTTCACATTAGCTGGAGAACTTCCTATAGGATTGTACACCCTTTATTTTACTGTAAGGAAGATAAATACCCCAATCTCTATATAAAACGTATAAAAGACTAGAACTTTTAACACAACAGCATCCCCTAGAGGTAACTGAAAATCCACGTGTCTTTCTACATCACTCTGTACTTCACATCAAACTTCGTTAGATTTCATAGAATCACAGAATCATTCAGGTGGGAAAAGACCCTTGGGATCATCGAGTCCAACCATCTGCTCCACTCTACAAAGTTCTCCCCTACACCAGATCCCCCAACACCACATCGACTCTGAAACACAGTCAGGGATGGGGACTCCACCCCCTCCCTGGGCAACTCATTCCAGGGTCTGACCACACTTGCTGGGAAGAATTCTTCCCAAATGTCCAGCCTAACCCTACCCTGTTGCAGCTTGAAGCCGTTCCCTGTTGTTCTATCACTAATCCCCTGTGAGAAGAGACCAGCACCAACCTCTCTACAATGTCCTTTCAATCAGTTGTAGAGAACGATGAGGTCTCCCCTCAGCCTCCTCTTCTTCCAACTGAACAGTCCCAGCTCCCTCCATCGCTCTTTGTAAGATTTATTCTCCAGGCCCTTCCCCAGCTTCACTCAAGGTGTGGCCTCACCAGTGCTGAGTCCAGGACAATCCCCTCTCTACTTCTGCTGGTCAAACTATTCTTTATGCAAGCCAGGATGCCCTTGGCCTTCTTGGCCACCTGGGCACACTGCTGGCTCATGTTCAGCCGCCCATTGACCAGCACCCCCAGGTCCTCTTCTGCCAGGCAGCTCCAGCCACACTGCCCCAAGCCTGTAGCCATCCATGGGGTTGGTGTGGCCCAAGTGCAGGACCTGGCAATTGGCCTCATTGAAGCCCATGCCATTAACATTGGCCCATCTATCCAGTCTATCCAAGTCCCTCTGTAGAGCATCCCTGCCCTCAAGCAGATCAACACTCCCACCCAACTTAGTGTCATCTGCAAACTCACTGATAGTGTTTTCTATGTCCTTATCTACATCATCAATGAAGATATTGCTCTAAAAACTGAATTTTGTCTTTTCCTCTCTGTTGCAAAATCAGTCACTGTAGAGATGGTTCCTCTTTGCTGGTGATCATCACGGGTGAAACTTGAGTGATGTCCAAGTGAATGGCTTGTGTGTTTGCTCTTGTGTGGTGCTGGTTCTTGGCCAGTTTGGGCATTTTCCCACTGGAAGGCGTTGTGTGGCACAGAGCACAGACCACACCAGTAAAACTGCACCAAACTCATTTTCTCAGCTAGAAGAGGCAGCGGCGGGTGTGGGGGAAAGAGTGAGGAGGGGCAGGATGGCAGCAGAGGACTGGCAGGGCTGAGGACAGCAGAAAGGAGGGCTCCGTTGTGGCTTCCTCGCAGAATGCTGTGGGGTCAGAAGGGTCCTCTGGAGACCATCTGGTCCAGCCTCCCTGCCCAAGCAGGAACTCCTAGAGCAGGTTGCACAGGAGAGAACGTTTGTTCTCAAGCAGCTCCGTATATATTGAAGTGCTGTGAACACCATATAAAGTCCTACTGTCAAATCTGACATCAAATAGATATATTAAGGTATTACCCTTTTTTCCTAGAAAAATTAAAGCAACCAAATAGTACACATTTGTAAGGATTTATATTAGGTTCTTTTAATGCTCAGATAAGTCAGGGCTATATATTTCTGTAGTGGAAAGGTTTTATCAGGATTTAGGAATCAGTGACACAATAATGTACTGTAACTCTGACAAGTTAAGCCTCTTGAGCTTTTTCCTGAAGAACGATGTGTTCTCACCAGCGGTTGGTGCCCCCACATCAGTGCTGTAATTTGGGCAGATGTTTCCTTGGTCTGTGACACAGAGTGGGCTCAGACAGAAAGCAGCTAGAAGAAGCAGAGCAGGAGTGTCCCCCATGGGCTCCAGGGACCAGGGGTCCATCTGACCAGCTCACAGAAAACACGAGGAGTGTAGATGGAGGAGCTCACTGCACCAGTTGCCTCATGCTACTTGCCTAAGATTTTTCTTGCTTTCTCCAAGAGAGAGAGAGACACTTTTGCTATTTTCTTACTGTGAGAATTGTAGAAGAGCAGCACTGAAATCGTCAGCCTCCACCCTGATGGCAGGGACTAGCTGTCAAAATACACATTTAGTCTCCTGGTTTTGTCACTGGTGATTTACCTGCTCGTTAGAAACACTTTTTTATTTTTTTCCCATGAGTCAGAATACTTCTGGGATGAGGCATTCTTGTGTGGGGACTGAATTTGCTTTCCCTGTTAAAGCAAATCAGAAGATCACTCGAGGCTCAACTCTCTCATCTGCTCCATGGGCCAATTAGATTCAAATGGAGGAGCATACCATCTGCTGGATCCAGCACTGGCTGGCTGGATGGTCCCAGTAAGTGGTGCTTAATGGAGTTCAATCCAGCTGGTGGCCGGTCACAAGGGGTTCCTCAGGGAACCATTTGGACCATTTCTGTTTAATGTCTTTATTGATGATGTTGACAAGGATATAGAGAGCACCAGCAGTGAGTTTGCAGATGACACCAAGTGAGGTGGGAGTGTTGATCTGCACTGATCTGCAGTGCTCAGCACCGGTGAGGCCACACCTTGAGTCTTGTGTCCAGTTCTGGGCACCTCAGCACAAGAGAGATATTGAGGTGCTGGAGTGAGTGCAGAGGAGGGCAACGAAGCTGGTGAGAGGCCTGGAGAACAAGGCTTATGAGGATCGATTGAGGGAGTTGGGATTGTTTAGTTTGAGGAAGAGGAGGCTGNTGATCCCAAGGGTCTCTTCCAACCTAAATGATTCTATGATTCTATGAAAATGCCGTAGGGCCCTGCTGGGAGGAACTCCCATTTTGAAGAGACAAAAATATCTATTGCAGAACAGGCAGTAAAAAAAAAAAAAAGAGTAAATTCAGAGTAAATTTTAGTTACCAGCTGCTAGGTGGCGATGTGCCTGAAGGAAAAATACTCTTTCTCCTCTTCCACAGGCTCAGCTGCAGAGCTGCTGCACTTATCACCTCGATTTTTATTATTTCAGTTAGAACACATTTCACAGGAAAAAGAAAGTAAACAGAAGTTCTCATTTAAGCGAGACGGAGCGTTTGCTTTTAAACACATTCAGATATGATAAGGAAATAGAGGCAGAATGTATCAAGCATGCAGGAAGTTCAGAGAGGCACGATAAGGAAAATGACATTCACAGTTTCTTGCAAACAGCTATCTCAGGAGCTGGGCCGAGATCCACACAGACCAAAGGAACTCTTTGCTCAAGCAACTCAGATACCACGAAATGTACCAACCTTATGCACTTTTTGTGAAGTACTGACAATCACAGAATCTCAGGGATTGGAAGGGACCCTGAAAGCTCCTCCAGTCCAATCCCCTGCTGGAGCAGGAACACCCAGAGCAGGTCACACAGGAACGCCTCCAGGCGAGTTTGGAATATCTCCAGAGAAGGAGACTCCACCACCTCCCTGGGCAGCCCCTGCCAGGGTTCCCTCACCCTCACTGTGAAGAAGTTTTTCCTCATATTTAGCTGGAATCTCCTCTGTTCCAGCTTGCACCCATTGCCCCTTGTCCTCTCATTGGATGTCACTGAGAAGAGCCTGGCTCCATCCTCCTGACACTCACCCTTTCCATATTTATCAACATTCATGAGGTCACCTCTCAGTCTCCTCTTCTCCAAGCTAAGGAGACCCAGCTCCCTCAGCCTTTCCTCCTATGGGAGATGCTCCACTCCATCATCATAGAATCACAGAATCATTCAGGTTGGAAAAGACCCCTGGGATCATCAAGTCCAACCATCAGCCCTACTCTACAAGTTCTCCCCTACACCAGATCCCTCAACACCACATCTAATCTACTCTGAAACACAGTCAGGGATGGGGACTCCACCACCTCCCTGGGCAGCTGATTCCACTGACTGACCACTCTCTCTGGGAAAAACTTTTTCCTAATGTCCAGCCTAACCCTACCCTGCTGCAGCTTGCAGCCATTCCCTCTCCTCCTNGTACCTGGGGTTGTTCTTGCCCAGATGCCAGACTCTACACTTGCTCTTGTTCTACTGCATTGAATTTCTCCCCGCCCAACACTCCAGCCTGTCCACATCTGGACACCGGTGACCAGAAGACATCAAAACACAGTATTCTTCCAGGGCACCATTTTTTTTTTGTAACATAAAGGTACACTGGGAACAGATATTGATCACAGCAAAGCACCTTCTCCTTGTAGCAAAAAAGATTTAAAAAAAAGAAACCCAAACCATTCCCGAACTACAGCTAGTGCACTCCTTGTTTTACCCGTCCTTTCTCAGCTATAGGTTTCAGCGACACGTCAGACTCTAGAACCCAAAAGATGGGTTTGCTCCTGGCAGTGAAGTTCCCTGGGGCTGAAATGTCAGGCTCATGCCCAACACCAAGCCGTAGCAAAATAACTGGTATATTCTCTTCTTTCATGCCTGTCATACCCTAACTTATGCAATCCTGCTTAAAAACCAAACACAGCGATATCTAGTAAGGAAATCTGTTTATGAGTGAGTACGTGTAGTAACTGCATCCGTGCTCATGCACTGCTGGCTAGTAACTCCAGTAACGAAGCTGCCCGTTCCCCGAGGGACAGAGCCTGCATGCATCCTGGTGCCAGCTCCCTAACTGGCCCAGTAAGAATAGAACTGCCAGGGAAACCCAAAATATAGCAATGCCCAAGTATATCCAGAGTCATTCTAGGACCCAGGAACAGATGGCGGTGGCTTGTCTGGGCTCGGGAGCTGGGTTATTTTAAAACATTTTTTAAATTTCTGGCTGCACTGCACTTCTTATTCTGTATTACTCCTTTTTTGAAGAAATTGAGGGATTTAAAAAAGTATATCACTGAGTGCAACTAAAAAATGCAGGTAACTTATCTGTAAATATTTAGCAATTTAGAACCAGCCATTTCCTATCAGATTAACTGAAAAAAAAAGACATTTAACAATTCAAAAAGCTTTTGGTTAATTAAAGCCAGCCCTCATCATGCAAGAACCCTCTTCCTCAGTTTTCCAGTTTTCCCTCCATCACCCCCTGAAAGCTACAGTCTCCTACTCCAAGCTGACCGCTCCCTCCGCTGGTACCACAGCCCATCTTGATGAAGGAACTGAGGAAAGGGTCAGAGGACAGACAAGGACAACGACAGGGCCCAGACAAGCCTTCACCGCAGCTCTCGCTTGGTTTGGGGGTTTGCTGAGGGTTTGGGGGGCAACAGCCACATTTAGATGCCTGGGTCAAACCGGAAAATGGGCGGAGAAGGCAATGCATGATGCCCTGGCAGCAGCAGCTCCTCGGGCAGGTCCTTCTTGTCTCCAGAAGGCGGGAGCTGGCAATTTCAGAAATAGCCCATTTTGCCTCCACGGGCTGGATCACGCTGACCCAGAACTCAGCTACGCCTTTCATTACCTTCTGTTCTCTCTCCCTGGCACAAAAGCTGTCCCCTCCTGGTCGTTTCAAAGCCTGAACTGCTTTTTAAAAAGCTCTGTAATGAATGGGGAGCGGGAGCACGCAGGGAACACGTTCTGCTGATCTTTCTAAAACTTAATAACTCTTTCACAATTGCTGGAGATTGCGGGGCAGTGGAGGCAACGAACCCGCCGGTCTCGTCCGAGTTCTACGGGGTGAAACACAAACGAGGAGAAGTGTTCGATAGCACCCCGTTTCTCCTGACCTCATTCTTTGACTGCTTTACTGGAACTGAAGAGCAGGCCAGGAAGATGAGGTTTACCAAGGGTGTTTTTCATTTCTCAGCAGCACCTTGCACTTCACAGTTTGCCCGTGGTTTTCTTCATTCTCCTAAGCTGGGCTAAGAACACTTTAAAAAGGCAGCTAGAGCCTGTAACAGATACATCTAGTTTGATGAGGTTGAAAAATGGTTATTTGTTAATTAAAACCGTGATAATCTTTCCTGTTATTTGCATAATACTAATTTTAATTTCTGAAGGGTTGATGATAATCACAAACATAAATTATTTTGAACTACAAAGAGTCTCAAACACCGACAGAGCCTCCAGATGCAAGGAGTCAAGTGTTATTTTGCCGTGCCCTAATGTTGTGTCAACAGGGCAAAGAGAATACTTTATATTTTTCCAATATAAGAAATTGGAAGAAAAAAAAAAGAGAGGAAAGAAAAAAAAAAAGAAGAGGAGCATATTAAAGAAAAACTTTTAAAAAAGCAGATTCTAAGCCAGCTTGATGCTCAGACAGCTAAAACAGTTTTCTCTCAGAAAAGTTAGGAGCCAGAGCACGTTTAGAAGCTAGATTTCAAAATTACTGCGCATATCCCGCAGGTCTGGGAAGAAGCAAATCCAGTTTTCTTGAAACCACTAATTACAGGGTTTAGAAATAAAGCAAAGAGCTCTAAGATTGCTACAGCCTTTGAAAAGGTTTCCCCTTATGACTAGCTTGGCCAAACAGAAGATGCACTCACGGGGCCTAATTCAACTTCCATGTCACCAGATGTAAACCTGCCTTAGTGCCAGGAGCAGACCTGGCTGGCACAAAGGCTGAATGACACAGGTGACGGCCTTATCGAGGAGATAAAACCTGGCAACCCAACCCTCTACTTGCTAAGAGCCACGCAGTGAAATCAATTACAACTTCTGTTACAAAACAAATTAATCCTGGCTTTTAAACATTCATTACTTATCCTAAAGGTTAGGATGAAAATGCTAATAACTGCCCATTACAGCATCCAATTATATAACTTGCAACCTACTACTTCATTAAACTAAACTGAAATTTCATTTCACTTCTCAGACTATTCCTTTCTTACTGAGGTTGTTGTTCTCTACTATTTAAGAAGTGTTTGATCTTAATAAATTGTTTTACCACACTAAAAAAAAAAACAAAAAAGCCGCCCAAAACCCCCAAAACAACCTCAAACTCAGGCTCCTTTAATCCAAATTATGGAGCTCCCAAGAAGCCCAGCCCCCAGAGAACAGCCCCTTTGCTCAAAGTGCTGATGGATCCATTGTCCCCTGGATCCAGGAGAAGGAAACAAGAAAAAAGAACCACCACATGGAGCTGTCAAAGCGCTGCCCTGGCATCGCTTAGAGCAGTAACGCATGAAGTGGTATGTTTAAGTCTGGATGTTACACACATGCACACACTTCCACATGTGTAATATTCTGGAACAGACACAGGGAATGTTAAAAATTGTATTGCTTCCCCCAGCTACTACAGAACGCCCTCGCTCTCCCTAAATTCTCAAATTTACAGGGCTCAAAAGTAAAGAAATAACACCCCCACCAGCCCCTTTATCAGGGAAAACCTCTCAAAAGCAGGCTCTCAGCCCGCCCTGCTCCAAAGCCCGAACACAAGCTTCACCAGTTCAGGCTCTCGAGCCTTGACATTACCGACAGCGAACGCTGCGACGTAACGGGGAACCTGAAACCCTGCTTCTTCCAGTGGATCCAAGTTACCATTCCCAGTCCTTACAGGCACCCAAGGCAAGACGTTCTTCCTTCCACAAAGGCCATTTTTATTCTCAAAACCAAACCTAGAGACAGCTGAAAATCCTCCATCAAAACTATTTTTTCCATGGAAACAGCACTAGCTTTTCTTACTGTGCTTTTGCTTCCCCCTTCCCCCAAAAAAATGCAAACAAGTTTTAAATAAATTTTTCACAATTTACAAAATAAAAAAAAAAAAACCAAAACCCAAAAGTTTTCATTATTTGCTGTTAACTTCCAGCTTTCTGACACAACAGCAGTGTCTTGGGAACGATGCCTACATGTACTTCCCATCGCTCCCCTTCCCCACAGGGCTGGCATGACCCTACTTTTCTAGGGGAACACGGTGGTGACAACAACCGCTCACCCTCTTCGATGGAAGAGACCATGGCACGGCGTGGAAAGTCTGACAGCAACGTGGGGCTTCCCAAGGACAATGCAAAACAGTGGCATCAAAAGTGGCACCCACAGCAGAATATTATGGCTCACACTGACTGTAACAAATCCCATTTGGGGACACGGCTGGAAATGAAAACAATCCAATCATAGAATCCTAGAATCATTCCGTTTGAAAATGGCCCTTGGGATCATTGAGTCCCACCATCAGCCCCACTCTATAAAGTTCTCCCCTACACCAGATCCCTCAACACCACATCCAATCTACTCTTAAACACAGTCAGGGATGGGGATCTAGGGATGTGGGAAACACATCCAGGGATGTCCCCTCCCTGGGCAGCCCATTCCAGGCTCTGACCACTCTTGCTGGGAAGAATTCTTTCCTAATNCCCCAGGTCCTTTTCTGCCAGGCAGCTCCAGCCACACTGCCCCAAGCCTGTAGCCAGCCATGGGGTTGGTGTGGCCCAAGGGCAGGACCTGGCACTTGGCCTCGTTAAAGCCCATGCCATTAACATTGGCCCATTCCAGTCTATCCAAGATCCCACTGTGAAATAAGGCAGCAGAGAATTACAAGGTTTTACAATAAGGCTAAACTTTTCCTAGACTTTATTTCAGCAGAAACACTCAACATAACAATATGATACGCAAACTAATTTATGATCCAAAATATTACTATTTGCCTGCAGACAGCTCTTAGAAAAAGAAAGCAGATGCTCATTATCAACTCTTGTTCTGAGATTGCCAACACTGCAATTCTCCAACCAACTTCAGAATAGTAACAAGAAAACCGTTAAGAGTGATTTTTACATTTAGAAGAGTAACAAGAGTCTCTTCTTGAAGTGATTCTTCTGAGACAGCGCAGAGAACAGCATTTAAGCACAGCTACTGGGGTTTCAAGAAGGACTAAATTTTCAGTCATTCACAAGTACATTTTTTTGCAGGGAAACGGTAGGGTGAATGCCTAATTGTGTAAGTTTTTTTACTGCCAAAAATTCTGGGCTTGCTGTTACCAGAAGTCAGAGAAATTGAACTGTCATATCAAAGAATTGTCAGAGTTGGCAGGAACCTCTAGAGCTCACCCAGTCCCACTCCCTGCTGAAGCAGGGTTGCCCAGAGCACATCACTCAGGGCTGCATCCAGGCGGGGCTTGAAGGTCTCCAGAGAAGGGGACTCCACACCCTCCCTGGGCAGCCTCTGCCAGGGCTCTGACACCCTCACCCCAAACAAGTTCCGCCTCATATTCCAATGGAACTTCCTGTGTTCCAGCTTGTGCCCATTGCCCCTCATCCTGTCACTGGGAACCACGTAGAAGAGTTCAACTCCATCCTCCTTCAACACACCCTGTAGGTACCTGTGAGCATTGATAAGGCCTCCCCTCAGCCTTCTCTTCTCCAGGCTAAATTTAGAGCCCCAGCTCTCTCAGCCTTTCCTCACCAGGGAGGTGCTCCAATCCCTTTCATTCCAATATGAAAATGACTGAGCTGGGCCAGGACAGTCGAGTAAGGAGTCATATCATTGGTCTGAACTGCTTTGTTTCAACTGATTTGTCAAAAGGATGGTAAACCAAGAGACAAATAGGCCCAACATGCACCAACAAGCACAGAAAGCATGCACGGAAGCGCGATGCTGTATCCTCAAAACCACAGGCTCTCTGTTTATGACCTTAATGCTCAGCATAACCCAGCTGATGCCAGTCTGGGCACCCCAGCCGAGCAGCGAGGCTCCAGTGGGGTGAGCAGCTCCAACTGAGCCGCTCCGTGAAGGCATGGCACCGAAACGCCCTCACACCCACCACAACCACCTCTGGGTTCGCTCATACTCCTCGCTGAGCTCATTTTCTTTGGTTTTGTTTTAAAAGAAGAAGAAGCAGCAGCAGTAAAAAGGTTCCAAAGCAAAGTAAATCAAAAAGCCAAACACCCTGAGCTGGAGATGTTCTTTCCATTCCGTCTTAGGAGGCTGTTTTCAGGGTAAGTACTATTATATAGGATTTTTAACATACAAAAACATTTAAAGAGTATCATGACAACTGTAAAAAAAAAAATCATTTGCCCAGAAAAGCATTTTTGGGGGTAAGCCTATTTGCCACCCTCATGCAGTTGTACTGCGTAATCAGGTTTGATTACCTTCTATAGACTGTATTCCCACAGGACCTCACCTTGTTTTGTGTAAAGGAAGACTTACTGGCTCTTCTTCTGAATAACGATTGAATTGAATCATGTCAAAGAGGTGGTGTAAAGATTAGTTAAAGGTTTATGAAGCTTTGTGACAGCACAGTGATAAGTGCCATAGAAAAACCTACAAGGAATTGAATAATCCTGCCTGTTGAGCTCTGTTTGAATAGTGGGCAGAAAATAAAGTTTAGGCTCCACTAAGCAGTGTGGAAAAAACCACCCAAATATCAAATAGTTCATTCAGTCAGCACCATCCCCTCTCAGTGAGACCAAGGCTTTATGTACAAAATAGCTTGTGCTAAGGACTGCTCTATGCCACGCATTTTTAACAGAGGAGCTGGATTTAATTGCCATCTTTAAAATTTCTTTTCACCTCAGTGTTTCAGTATATAATTCTCCTAACAGGGCACGTTCAGAGGGGAAGAACCACCCCCGGCACTGTCCCCACTGCTCCACAAAACGCGTATCCCACAAGGATCAACAGCGAGGCTGAACTCACTGATACCCAACCAAGCAGGGAAACTGCTCACCAGCCCCATCCCATCCTACCCCATCCCATCCCACCCCATCCCCTGCCCAACTGCAACTGGGGAGCTGCAACTGCAGCTCGTCTTGCTGCCACTCCCCCTGCCCTATACCTCGCCCCACCACCCCATGTTCGCTTCCAGTACTCTTCTACTAGTCCCTGCTTGCCCCAAGCTCTTGCCCAACCGGTCCCAATTCCCATCTTTCTCCTGCCAACATCTCCTCCCCGCCCTCCGCTCAGCCACCTCCCCATGCTCTGCTGCCAGCACCTCTCAGATCCTTCTCAACTTAAACCCATTTTGACGTGTGCTCCAGAAACCACACAAAGGGCAGACGTCAAATCCCTCCTCCAGAACAGAATGTCACCACCAGAATTAATGGCTGTTTTAAATATGGGGGAAACAATCCATCTTTTTTCCTCTTATTTCCTATCTCAATTTTGGAAATATGTAATTCATTCTGAATGAAGTTACACCCATGCTCTGCTCTTAAAAAAAAAGACAGAAAGAAAAAAAAGGTTCAAAGCACCCCAACCCCTTACTCTAGAGCTTTAGCATGGAAAAAAAATAATCATCCCCTTTCAGGCTGTTAAAGTCCAGCAAATATATAGTTAATTTTACAAAGCATCTACTCACTAAAACCCCCATGAAAATCATTGGTGCTTCCCATTCCATCTACAGATTTGTACATAAGTAAATCCACCTGTATGTACACTTCTGTGTGTATCTATAATGACTTCTAAAAAACCAGCTTATTTTTCTCTCCACCATCATTGCCTCCCATTAACAAAACACACCTGATGCGAGATGCGTTTCTCCAGGCATGCTGTCAGCTTAAATAAAAACAAACAAACAAATAAATAAAGCCTTAGAAAGATACATTTCAGTTAAAGAGAGTTGATGACCTGTTTTTCTTTTGGACATGCTTAATTTTATTTCTCACACACTTTATTCAAGTAAATACTCTATAAATCATTCCATGTTCTCAAGTGTACTTTAAAATACACTCTCAACAACGCTACTGAGTGGAATAAGAACAGCAAAATATGTTAAAACTCTTTCCAACCAGAAAAACTCCAATTGTTATTATTTCCCAGTTTTCAATTTAAATATGCATCAATCAAATCCCCCGTGAAGCAACGTTAAGAACCCGTATCAAAGAGTGCCCAGCAGATACTGCCACCAAAATGAATGCTAGAGGCTCCAGCAGAAGGGGATTAGTGGAACAGCTCACTGCTGCTCCTCTGAGTCAGAACGCGTTTGTTAAACCCCCTGAGTTGTCTACACATGTGTTGCACCATAAAGTACCATGACAACTACTTGTAATCACAAGAGAAAGCAACAAAACCCAGTGAAAAGTTTCCATTTCCCCCTGTTTTATCCCTTGGAGCCCTTCCTTCCTCTGCTGGTCATTCTGGGGATGGAGTGAACCACGGAGGTGGTGAAGCTCTCTACCCAGAGAGACAAAGCCACGCAGAGAGGAGCTCTCTCCACAACACGCTGTGTCCCAGCTGCATAGTGACCAGCCCTGGCTTCAGCTCCTGACACCTTTTCCTTGGCATGTGGTGCCCTGCCAAGACAGACAGACAGACAGAAGGAGGGAGGGATGTGTGTGCTGCACTCCACAACTGCTGGGCAGCTCAGGAAAGGGGCTCAGCCCTTCGCCACGCCAGCGATATCACCCCCTCCTGCCCACACTCACACGAAATGCAAATCACAAGATACATGGATGAACAGGGGAACACCATCACAGGGCTGAACAAGCTTCACAATCCAAACCCATGGGGCTGGAACTGAAGATTTCCAAGTATTCCACACACAGGTCCGCAGCAGAGAGATGGCAGCGCTGGGGCCAACACAACAAAGCCCTGCTCTGCCTGAAGCTGAAGTCCCGTCCTGAATTTCCAAATAAAATAACAGACTGTCTAAAACAAATGAAATAAGGAGGCTCCACCGCTGAGAAACCAGAACCTAGCAGTGACCTTGCCCNTGAAAACTTCTTAGCTGGGCAATTCTGGAGGCCAACTTGAAGTGATAAAACAAATGGGTTTGGCAGAGCATAGAAACTCTAAAACCAGCACAGACAGATAAATACTGTAAAAATGTATTTTCTCCTTAGGTGTCCAGCTGATGAAATGCACTCAGTCATTTAGGTATCTTCTGTCTCAGGATAACTTTGCTACCTTAAGGTTCCTCTGAAGGCAGATACTCAGAGAGCCGTAACGCAAAACTGAAGGAATCCTCATACGGAAATATTTATGACAGAGGTCCCAGGAGGGCATTTCCCAGTTAGGTTCCAGGAAGAGAAGGAAGAATGCAACCAAACTAAACTCTCACTTGAAAATGTTTATTTAAAAGGTTCATTTTGGAACATCTAATACAGACGATGTGCACAGAATCGCTATCTCCAAGGAACCCTGCAAACAGGAATACATGCGGTTTCCTCCGGAGGCAGGTATCACACACCCATATCGCAGCTGGAGAAAGCAAGGCAGGAAGATGCAATTTACCTGAAGGCACAGAAGCTAGTCAGGTCCTGACTCCCCACACTGAGCCAGAGACCACACCTTGCTTTCATCCACTCTAGTAATTAAAAATAAAAGAATCCTTGGTCTGTGTATTCTTTTCGGGCAGAACCTGCCCGACCTGTTAATTTACTGACAATGTATTTAAGAAGTCACAAGACAGGCAGCTGGTGGAGAACCTTTATTAAAAGAATCCCGATACTACATGTTTCTTGTAGAATATCTGCCTCTTCTGCCTTACTCCAGACTGGGCTCATCCTGCAAACCACCCTTTTGGATGATGGGGTATATAAACTGTGTCACATTCCTCTTCTAAGGAGGAGAATGCATTCTCTAAATGTGGCTTAAGAGAAGACTAAGAAGTTATTCAGTCATCGGGACACAAATAAATATAGGGCTGTGTTATCCCTCTTGCTCCTGTCAAGAATGAAATGTATAAAAAGAAACTGCTAAGTGGGAGAAATTCCCATTAAAAGGTACGGGTATTGTTCCAGGGACCACGAGGGAGATCTGACCTCCTCACAATAAGCACAGCACCCATTTACCCTCTGCAAAGGCAACCAGGTTCACAAAAGTGAGTGAAGGCAGCTAAATCTTCCCTGGAATTCCTGCTTTGCAAGCCCAGGATTGCATCAATGAAAACGCTGCTCTGGACAGCCCTTGGGACACTGGCTGAATTGTGCTTCTTCTGACAGTCTTGGACTCTCCTTATGAACCTGTACACCTCTTGGTGAACACAATCTGGTTCTGAACTTTAACTAGTAACACCATAGTCTGACCGGTCTCAGAAAGATGGCCTTTCACACTTTCTTTGCATTTAAATTGGGATACATCAGACTCCACCAATATCAAATAGAAGGAAGCAAGTCAAGGACTCCATAGCCACATATGCCACGTTAATTAGAATTTCACAATACTTTTCATGGGAATAAGAGCATTGGCAAGACTGCAGCCTCAGTAAAAAAATCTGCAGTACAGATGATCCCAAGATCAAAGTTCACCTTAGAGACTTATCATCAGCAGGACTCAGCTACAAAGGGAGACATACCATCAGAGTTATATCATGTACCCAGGCCAGCACAGCTCCCCATGTGCACACGTGGCTTTCTTTGGGGAAAACGACCTTCATGGGGTCGCCTGAAGAACATGAACAGGGTGCTGAAGCCATCCCTGCCAGTTTTCCCAACTCAAAAGCCCAAGTAAGTGCTTTACGTTCTGTCAGACCACAACAGACACGCCACAGCCAAACTGCTGCCACCAATATTATCAAACAGCAGATCAGCTGAGCTGCCCATGCGAAACCACGGACAGACCCATCAGTCCCTGCTAAAAGTGCTGCCTGATTTTGATGTCTCTTTAAAGTTTATCCCACCAAGAGAATCCATCTCCGAGGGCCATATACCTTCTCTCCATTCCTCCATTTTTCTCTCAACACAAACATGTACTTGTGGAACGTGAATTTTCAAAGTTCAGCACAGCTTTCACAAACTACTAGTTACACTTCCCTTCCACTGCAGTCGCTGTTCTCATACAGATTTACTGACAGGCAGCAATTTTCATCTGCATACACTGCTTTCCCCCGAGATTTTCCCCATCCTTAACAAAGACGGAACACTCGAAGCTTTTGTGGCTTCACAAGAGTTAGTGAACTGTCAGGGCCAACTGAAACTTCATAGAATCACAGAATCACATAGGTTGGAAGAGACCCTTGGGATCACCAAGTAGAGAGAGCCATCACATCACAGAGCAGTATTTGAGCACTGTGGTTTCTGTATCACAGGAGCTGTGCTCACTTAGCTTTTATTCCCCACCCCCAGGCAGGCCAACCAACTCGGGTTAAAGCTCCCCTGGTTTAGGTTCCCTTTGCTTGCTTGACGATGGAATTTGTGTCAGGAACGTCTGTGCTGAGAAGACAATCCCAAAGAAACCAATTAGCCCCACCAGCCTGCACAGCAGCCGCCTTGAAATTAAATATCAAGAATGCTGCTTGAGCACCGTGAGAGGTTCTTATGCATCCCATCATTCACAAGGGTTTGAGGAATAACAAAAAGCTATACAAGTCAGTTACCAGTGCTGCATAACAAACATGCAAAATAAAGCCTGTACCTTTGGGTGCCAGTGTAAAAGCTTGTGTCAAGTTGTTTACCATAAATTCCAGCCAAAGAGCTGTAAGCAGGGAAGGTCAGGGGATGACAGCGAGGATCCCAAATGAAATAAACACATACAAAATATAATAACAACAAAATCAAACAGAAACAGCAAGTTCTTGTAGTCACAAACCGACATGTGTGCCCTTCTAATATTCCAATTAACAGGTTTATTCCTGATCAGATTTGGCTCCACTGCAGGAAGCTCAAAGCAGACTTGAATCCATTGAAAAGGCTGTATATTGGTGCAGCGTGTGTTGCTCATGTGAGCAAACCCCAAACGGATACAGCTTTGTCATCGTAAGGCTCTCCAGCACTTCCATAAAGCTGTCTTTTTGTACTGGTTTCCAATAAAATGGGTAACACATCTGTACACAGCCTCAAACGGAGAACAAACTGGGAGGGGGTACAGCACCAATAGCTGACTGTTTAAATAAATAAATTCCAATTCCTTTGCAGTTGTGGATGATCTGCTCCATGACCTTCCCTGGCATCGAGGTCACACTGACAGGTCTATAGTTTTCCAGGTCCTCCTTTTTGCCTTTCTGGTAGATGGGTGTTACATTTGCTATCCTCCAGTCCATCGGGACCTCCCCAGTCAGCCATGACTTCAGGAAAAGAACAGAAAGTGNGATGTGGTGTTGAGGGATATGGTGCAGTGGAGAACTTTGTAGAGTGGGGCTGGTGGTTGGACTCGATGATCCCAAGGGTCTCTTCCAACCTGAATGATTCTATGATTCTATGAAATGAAGTTTTGGTAGTGGGGGTCTGCAGAGGTGGATTCTGGGAGATGCTGCTAGAAGCGCCAACAGAGCCAATGCCTAAACTGGCTCCAAGACAGACCCGCCACTGGCCGAGGCTGTGCCCATCACTAACAGTGATAGCACCTCTATGATAGCATATTTAAGAAGAAGGAACAACTGCAGCTGGAGAGAGTATTGAGAAGATGCAAGAGCAACAACTCTGCAGACACCAAGGTCAGCACAGAAGGAGAGGAAGAAGTGCTCCAGGATCTGGAACGGAGATTCCCCTGAAGTCTGCAGAGAAGACCGTGGTGTGGCAGGCTGACCCCTGCAGCCCATGGGGGTCCCTGGTGGAGCAAATGTCCACCTGCAGTCTGTTCCTGCAGGATAGCACTCTGTGAGAGGGACCCACACTGGAGCATTCCTTGAAGGACTGCAGCCTGTGGGAAGGACCCATGTTGAAGAAGCTGGTGGATGACTGTCTCTTGTGGAAGGGACCCTACGCTGGAGCAGGGGAAGAGGCAAGGAGGAAGGAGCAGCAGAGATAAGGTGTGATGAACTAACCACAACCCCTATTCCCTGACTCCCTGCACCACTGGAGGGGAAGAGAGAGAGAAAATCAGGAGTGAAGAGAGGGGAGGGAGGAAGATGGTTTAAGACTTGGGTTTATTTCTCATTATCCTACTATGATTTGATTGGTACTAAATGGAACTGATTTCTCAGGGTCAAGTTTGTGACGCTGGTGATGGCAATTGCTGAGTGATCTCTCTGTCCTTATCTTGACCCACGAGCCTTTTGTCATATTTGCTCTCCCCGTCCAGCTGAGGAGAGGAGTGACAGAGAGGCTCTGGTGGGCACCTGGTGTCTGACCATGGTCAACCCACCACAAGGAAATCATGGTCCATATCTCAAATTCACCAGAAACTGAACAATCACCATGTTGCATTGTGTTCATTTTACTCCTCGTGTTTATCTTTACTGGTGCAATGTCAGACCAAGCATCGTCACTGATCTAGATCACAACAGATTCAGTACCTACTTCCCCGTGTTGTGACCAAACCAAACCCTGCAGTCGGAAAAAAGCTGTATCAGCTAAAATATGAGTGCAACAGACTTTAAAAAATGATCTTGCAGCTCTTGAAAAAAATCTTTTCAGTCATCAATTCCTTTCTCCCTACACCCCCCCCTTCTTAATTGCCCACAGAATTCCCTGTGCTTTTCCACTTCATGCCTCTAATTCAGAATGACCTGGATATTACGCCTTATAAAAGTATTTATATACCTCAACTCTTAGGAATAATGGACTAAACCAGCCCCTCAGCAATTCAGACCACTGCAAAGAAATCGCACTGACAGAGGGCAGCCGATATTTTAATTCCTCCACCCCCATTTTACCCATTTTACTCCATTTCTCACCACGTCTTTCACTCATTATTAGCAATATACCTTGAAGTGAGGAACTATCAGATTGCAGTGCAGTACCTTTCAGTTAAAGCTGGGGACACAAACCTCCCTTCCACTGTGCCAGGCAATATATTCTCAACTCAGTACTACTTAATTATTGAATAAAAGCATTAAAAATTTAAAATATTTCATTGCATTAATACAATTCATTTTAGTGCAATTTCTTGAAATTAAAATAACCTCAGGTACTTTACAACTGACATTAAGTGGCTTTCCTTACAGCCAGACACACACCAAAAATGTAAGGGCACCAATTCAACATTTAATTAAATACTTAGTCCACTGAACTTAATTCCAACAATAAATTGCACATTCATTTTCAGCCTGCAACCTATTACCCACAGGCACAATAGATAAAATAACCAGGCAAGACAGCCTCCATAGTGGCAGGTAAAAGGAGAAGTCAAAGATGGACCTGGGAGAATGTAAAGGGCTAATTCTGGGGAAAAGAAAAGAGAACAACAAAAGAAAAGGATCCGATATCGCAAATACCAGAGCTTATTTTCATGTTCAGCAGGGCACAAAACCGTTGTCACAGGGATTATGAATGAAGGCAGCTCTCTCTCACACACGTGCACACCTCATGTGAACAATTATGCCAAAAAAACCCCCAAAATGCGTGCACACCTCATGTGAACAATTATGCCAAAAAAACCCCCAAAATGCGTGCACACCTCATGTGAACAATTATGCCAAAAAAACCCCCAAAATGCGTGCACACCTCATGTGAAGAATTATGCCAAAAAAAACCCCAAAATGCGTGCAACCTTTAACACGTGGCTGCCTTCTGAGCCGCCAGGGTTATCGGCAGCCCCGCGGCCTCCGGCCTGCGATCCCTTCGCTCATCGCACACCCTCTCCCCGGCCCCGCTCAGGACTAGAACTGCTACAAAGCCCTCTGCCACTCACTCGGGTTTTGGGGGTTTGCAACAATTCTAGTTCAGAAACAGCTGGCAGTGGGCCCTAAACATGAGAATTCAATCGTTATTGTTTCCACAATCTCGCTCTGAATGCACAGGCACGTTTGACTATCGCGCTTTTACACAGACAAATGGGAACCCTCTAAAAGCTCTCCCCATGTCACTATAAATAGCCCTTTTTTTTCCTCTGTTTCATCCTTTTTTTTGTTGTTTCTTTTTAAATGGATACGGCTGTGTACATATTTTCCTTCCTATGTTGGTATTTAAGCATCAGTTTAAAAACCCCCAAGAAGTAAAGCACACCTGAAACCAAACCTCTGCTCTCAATAACATAAGCATAAATACAGAATGCACCTCAAACCAAAATTGTCCTCTCGGTAAGATAAGCATAAATACAGAACACACAGAGAAAGCTCATTGAATTTTGAGTTGTCACAACCAAAACTTAGACATAACTAATGTAAGAAAAAAAAACAACAAACAAAACAAAACACAAAAGAAATCATTACAAAACAGAGATGAACATATATTCTCTCTGAAGCTTCTCTATCCACTACAGCTTTTCGCTGTGGTTAAGAAAGTTATCAGGGGGAGGGAAAACAAGAATGAAACGTTACCTGTAACCACTGGAAAACATGATCTCCTGCAACAGAGAACGATGAAGAGAGAAACGATGGACAAGGCCAACTGTCACTGAATCAAAGAAGCCTGGGAGCATTTCATTTTCCTCATGAGCCCCCTTCCCCAAGGCCTGCGCAGAATTTCCAGTGCTCCTCCAGCTCTTACCTGCTGCGGGCCCTGGGAAGTCGTTAATAGAAGCTGGGCCTCTTAAAAGACATGCAGGTGATTTGGGGAGAGAAATGGAGACAACTGTTGTTAATCACAAGATAGCCTGTTTGGGTTTCCCGGTCTAAAATAAAATGTGATACTTCCCAAGGTTATAGATGATTTGGCTTCTTGCAGTGACAGCATTCAGCAATATTTTTTGGTTGCACTTTTGGGGTGCTTTTTCAAACCCCCTTTAAAATTGTTTGTAATCATTCTGTACAGCCACGCCAGCAAAGAACTCAAAACCACCTCCCCCTTTTCCCAACACAGCTGTTTAGAATCACCGTTCAGCACCCGCTGTGCTTAAAACAAAGTGCATGCTGCAGATCCCTTCTTTTTTATTGTGTCATGACAACAGACCCTGTGAGCTTTGCCAGAATCGTATGTGGAACCTTAAGTGAGTACCCAGCCTGGCTGCTGTCACCTTCTCCGTCACAGGATTCCAACAGAGAAACTGCAGTTCTGGGTGAGAGCCAGAGATGAGAAATACCCTGGTCCTAGCAAAGCTGGTAAAGTTTGGATATGGTTTTGTGCTCGAAAGGAGGTAGTGGACAGAGAACAAATCAAGGATTCTCCCGCTCAGCATCAACAACCTGTCTCTACACCTTGCAACGGGGTCTAAAACCCAGTAAGTAAATGAAAGAGCCTCATTTATGAGGTGAATATACTGGCTTTGCTGAGCTTTTCCCTGCCCGCGGGAGGGTGAGGGGCAAGTCAGTGGCGTCTGGCACTGTTCATCTTTCCCCTGAAGTGGCAAAGGCCCACTCGTGCCCCTGGGCCCCAGCGATGGGAAGCAGTGATGTCAGCGTGGGGCCATTCCCTCCAGCTGCCCTGCGGTGATGTCACTCCCGGGGGGACAAGTGACGATGTCCAGCCCGAGGCAGAAGACCTGGAAGTTTGGTGACCGGGCAGGGTGACAGCGAGCCGCAGGGCTGCATATGCTGCTGCGGCACTGCCACTACTCCATGGGCAGAGGGTGCCATCTCACATCTCGGTTGCTGAGGGCTGCAGTGGCTCCTGTGAGACCTTGGGCAGTGACGAGGCCAACCTGCAGGTCCCAGCCTCAGCCCGTGGCCAGCCTGGTTCTGCAGGGGACGTTTCAAAACTGTGGAAAGGATGAGAGTGACTAGTCTTGCTCGGAGGGCACAAGTACTCTGTCAGATGCCACGACCAGGCTTCTGGGTGCACAGAGCTCCCACCAGCAGAACTAGTCCAAGGAGCTGATGTGGAGTGAAACCACAGTGGCCTGGCTCCCAACCCCTGCTCTGTAGCTTCTGGCTGTGGTCCACGGTGATGGTTGCCAATACGTGCATATTTCCTTCCACATTAGACTTTTTAACTAAGACTGCAAGGGCTTGTGATGACTTAGCAGGAGGACGAGAACTTTGCAGAGTGGGGCTGATGGTTGGACTCGATGATCCCAAGGGTCTTTTCCAACCTGAATGATTCTATGATTCTATGTCAAAGTAAATGAGAGATTCTCATTTATATCATAGCTACTGGTTCTTATGAGAATTCTATAGGAGTTCTATACCTACTGGAGGAATTAATTCTCTTTTTTGTGTAACAACAGTCACAGGAAAAGAAGTCCCAAAGTAGCACTGTCTGTGTAAATATTTTCCACTTACTTGAATGAAAATGCAATTGCAGCCATGAGATGAAAATGATAACCTTTTTCCCACTTAGTGGAGAACCGGGATCCAAAGAGAGAACAAAGAGTACATGAGATAATATATTTCTCAATTTGGATTCTAAATATAAAGTCTTCTGCTAAAAATCCATCTTTAGCCCCTTACATGTATAAATTTTGTTCATAAAATACATACAGAACCCCATACTAACCACAAGAAAGGCCTAAGTAGACAGTGACCTAAAGTGGTCAGGAGACTCTTTACTGCAGTCCAGTGTCCACTACTTTCCAGTGGTGGTGGCACATCCCCTCCCAGCCCTTTATCACCACAATAAAGTCTGGCATAACCCCCAGGACATCCCTCCTCACGCTTCACTCAGAAAACCTACCCTGGACCTCCACCTCTTATTAACACCTGAAATAGGTAAGGAGAGCCTAAGTGTCAGTGTTTGAATCATAGAATCATTCAGGTTGGAAGAGACCCTTGGGATCATTGAGTCCCACCATGAGCCCCACTCTACAAAGTTCTCCCCTACACCAGATCCCTCAACACCACATCTAATCGACTCTCAAACACAGTCAGGGATGGGGATTCCACCCCTTCCCTGGGCAGCCCATTCCAGGGTCTGACCATGCTTTCTGGGAAGAATTCTTCCTCATGTCCAGCCTAACCCTACCCTGCTGCAGCTTGAAGCCATTCCCTCTTGTTCTATCACTAATTGCCCGTGAGAAAAGACCAGCACCAACCACTCTACAATGTCCTTTCAAGCAGTTATATTGCACAATGAGGTCTCCCCTGAGTCTCCTCTTCCTCAAACTGAACAGTCCCAGCTCCCTCAATCGCTCTTCATAAGATTTATGCCCCAGCCCCTTCCCCAGTTCCGTGTCCCCCCTTTGCACTAGCTCCAGCTCCTCCAGATCTCTCTTGTGTTGAGGTGTCCAGTTTGTTAGGAGCAAGTGTCCACAAGTAGTTGTGAAGACCTACATTATTCTGTTGTCACAATCTTCCTCTCATTACTAATTCAGGTTTGGCTATGACTGAAAGCAGAATGAGACAGCAGCATTAAGGTCAGTAGAACAGCTCCTAATACCACCATGCCCTATTTCTGAGAAGTAAAAAGTAAAATGATTTTTAAACAGGCCTGCCAGATTATCGAAAGATCAGACAGTCGTATGCATGCAAATATGAACAGATCACCATAAAAAAATAGTCTAGCTAGGGAGATCTGTACTGGAAACACATAAGAATACAGGCAGCTAACTAAGATTCAAGCTGTTAGTTGAGCATGACGCTGTAGTTGTCATATGGGTGGCACCTTCTCTACCTACGGAAAGAGAGATATTGGGTTGTGAATGGACAATTCACTGAAAACTTCCCTCTCCTGAACACGACAGAGTCCTTGAACCCTTTGGCAAAGCTGCTGCTCGAGAAAGCAGTATCGTGTGGGATTATTTCATTAACAATGACCATTTTAATAGTGGCGATAAAATCATAGAATCATAGAATCATTTAGGTTGGAAGAGACCCCTGGGATCATCAAGTCCAACCATCAGCCCTACTCTACAAGTTCTCCCCTACACTAGATCCCTCAACACCACATCTAATCTGCTCTTAAACACAGTCAGGGATGGGGACTCCACCACCTCCCTGGGCAGCCCATTCCACTGACTGACCACTCTCTCAGTGAAAAATTTTTTCCTGATGTCTAGCCTAACCCTACCCTGCTGCAGCTTGCAGCCATTCCCTCTTGTCCTGTCACTCATTGCCCGTGAGAAGAGACCAGCACCAATATCTCTACAGTGCCCTTTCAAGCAGTTGTAGAGAGTGATGAGGTCTCCCCTCAGCCTCCTCTTCCTCAGACTAAACAACCCCAACTCCCTCAATCGATCCTCATAAGCCTTGTTCTCCAGACCTCTCACCAGCTTTGTTGCCCTCCTCTGTACTCGCTCCAGCACCTCGATATCTCTCTTGTGCTGAGGTGCCCAGAACTGGACACAATACTCAAGGTGTGGCCTAACCAGTGCTGAGTACAGGGGGACAATCACCTCCCTGACATCTTCATAGAGTGGACTGAGAAGACATACACACGTACTCCAAATGAGGTTGTAAATTCCACCCCAGAGTAAGGACTGATGCTACTGAGCCCCACAATAAGCACAGCAGTAACTCCCACATCAGAGTCTACCACGAGTTCTTTCGCATAACCCAGGATCAATCTAGGGAAGCGAGTCAGCAGATGCCAGTCACCAGAGCATAGCTCTGCAGTGGTACAACACATCTCCTGTTGCAACAGAGAAGCAAACTCCCAACCCTCCATTAAAACACCCTCCCTGAAAACACATCACTGTACAAATGTTTCTCATTTTAAGAGCTAACCGTTTCCCGCTGAGAGCTTACAGTCCGCTGAAACTTCATGCTTTTCTCCGGTCTTCTGAGGGGGAGATTCTTCTTCCCACTTCCATTGGCAAGAATGGTCTTTGATTCCATTAACTGACCCATCTCCTGTGGCTGCTTTTGGCGTCACAGATGTGCATACCATACATTTCAGATGGGAATTCAATTATGCATATTTTCCACTGCCTAGCACAACTCTGTTTCTATAGACTGTTGTAATGCAAGTAAACATTACTAAAATACACAACTTGGAACAATGATTCTGCCTTAAACTATTCACAATACCAGCATGCTCAAATTCTTCTTGTAATCTTTTTCTCCTGACACTGTATCATCCTTCTGAAATACGCTCTGCCAGTTGTTACAGAAGTGGGTGTCGTGAGATTTGGTTGAATAACTACAGAAGTGAAGAAGAAATTCATGAAATTTCATTCCTGAAGTCCAACTGCATTCCAGCTCTTCACTCTGTTGGCATGCCCTGGGAAGCAAGGAGCTGGGCTGGTCAGAAAGATAAACTGCCCTTTAAAGGCAAAACATCTGTTGGGAGTCATGAGAAGTGCAGTCCAAGGGGCGAGGGCAGCTGAGCCACCGCCTGGTGGAACCACACGATCCTCATGGAATCGGTTATCGCTATTAACGCCAAAAAAAGCCCATTGAGTACTTCAGTCAAGAAGAGTCAGGCAGCTCAGGGGTTTTCCACCGAGATTAACCATTATTCTACTAAAAAAACCCAAAACAAAACCTAAACCCAACTGAAAAAACACCTATTTTATGTAAAAGGGACGGACATAAACTCTCTCAGTTGCTTTTCCTGCCCACAGAAACAGACAGTGGAAAGTCCTGTACTTTTCTTCATATTCAAACACTGACAAGTGACACCCACAAGCCTAAATTTCTCACATGTTTTAAGTGAAGAACAGTATTATCAATTTATATAAGTTTTCTTAAGGACTACTATAAATATTAATACATGTAAACTTCCTTAACTATTCAGCTATACTTCTAAAAAGAACGCTATAATTATGAAATAAATTAATAGCTTGGTTTACCAAATATGACCACACATAAACCAATATAATTAGGGTAAGTGCCAGCATTATGCAATAAATCTGCTCTGGAACTCTCCCAAAGATGGTGGCCGCCTCACAGTAAGATCATGGTTGGACTCAATGATGGTTGAACTCGATCCCAAGAGTCTTTTCCAACCTGAATGATTCTATGATTTCCAGAGGCCAACGCTGCTGAACTTCAAACTATTTGAGAAGCACTATATTGTCTACTGGTAAGAGAACTCTCAGGATAAAAAACTACCAAAAGAGGTCCTTAATTGGTCTGGTAACTTGGAGGCAAGTTGAGAGGTTGAAAGTAACATTTTTGCACCTCTATCTAAACCAAAGGCTTTCCAGGTCAGGCTGAGCAGGAGGAGCACTGAGATAGAAGGACTGAGGAGAGAGACAGATGGAGTCATTGACGAACTGCTGCTCTTCTGCTGTTACGAGCCAGATATATCCGGCCCTAAAGAAAGCAAATAAAGGCCAGAGATTTACAGTCATAAAGTTACAACTGTAATACACACATGTTTTGTGTGAATCAAAGAGACAACGTGGGCACGACCCAGAAAATAAAAGCAGTTCCTGCTATTGCCACAGTTTCAGGGAAATTAAGCCTAGTGCGTGTACTCAAATTATTCCATTTAAAACAAGACACAAAAGATTATTTTTGTCCAACTACTGTTTATAATTCCTCTCTCTTACAAGGCAATAAAAACATATCCAAAGCAAACTTAATTCCAGCGCTAGGTAGTTATCACCACCATACAACACTGCTGGAGTGGATGGATAAAAACACTCTTGCAATATAGAGTGTAGTGCTTGGGGAGACCTTTGACTGGATGCGTCACTACTGAGTCTAAAATCAGAACAGAAGGGGGAGAAAACAGGAAAAAAAAAAGAGCAGGAGAGTAATAAATCACTCTTCAATTTGCTAAATAAGAAGCGTTTCTCCTTTCAAGCTTATGGATGACAGAAGTTTCTGCAGTGACATTGTTCAGAGCTGTGGGGCAGATTTGTAGCCAGAGTTGTGCTTACACAAGTAATTGGGGTTTGATTCAGTAACAAAAGCAGGGGAAAAAATTTAAAGTAGTTTTGGTGTTGGCTTCTTGGGGGAGAAATATGCTCTCTTCAGCCTGAAACAAAGAACTGTTGCTTTGGGTTTTTTGGTGTTTTGTTTGTTGTTTTTTTTAAGTAACAAAAGATAAGGCAGGATTTAGTAAAACAGCGTGATACTTGACCGTATCCTCCTTTTAGTTCTGAAGCCATTAACTGGGATGCTCAACCTTGGCCTGGAAAACCTAAATTCAGATCCCTTCTCTTTCAGGTCAGGATGTGAATGGCATACCGTAAATCAAGTCTGGGTTCCCAGCAAGGGAAAGGAAAATACCCAACATATACCCATTAACTAAGAACTTGTGTATCTCTAACGACAACAGAACCATAACTATTCCATGACCATCTCCCTATGAACTGTATAAAGACAGTAATGACTGCGTCAGGACCACCTCAATTTTAACCATGCCCTGCTTCTTAAAAGAACTGACCTTTCAATGTTAATGCTGTTTTAACTACAGTGCCTGTATAAGAACTATGTATTTACCTAAAATCACCTTTTCTTTTTTTCAGCATGGGGTTTTTAAAACCCTACCTGAACACAAACTTTACTTAGTCCTCCTTTCTTAGTCTTCTCATTTGCTTATAGACAAAAGTCTGATAGATCTGCCTGCCCACATAAAGGACACAAAGAATTGCTACCTTGCACCAAAGACTTTCTCTCCCAAAAAAACCCACTTTCCCATCTTGGCAATGTGTTACAGGCCCTGTAGAACATATGGCATCTGAAAGGAGGGGAGAACCTAAGCAAGGGCGGGGGACAACCCAGCCATGGGCAAGAAGCAAGAAGGGAGTTGTAAAGCACTCCTTCCCAGACTTCGAAATCAGAGAATCATAAAATCATCCAGGTTGGAAGAGACCCTTGAGATGATCGAGTCCAACCATCAGCCCCACTCTACGAAGTTCATCCCTATACTAGATCCCTCAACACCACATCCAATCTACTCTTAAACACAGTCAGGGATGGGGACTCCACCCCCTCCCTGGGCAGCCCAGTCCAGGCTCT
>VZTM01039391.1:81772-100781 GCA_013400555.1 Jacana jacana | reverse complement strand
CCATGGGGTTGGTGTGGCCCAAGGGCAGGATCTGGCCCTTGGCCTATTGAAGCCCATGCCATTAACATTGGCCCATCCATCCAATCTATTCAAGTCCCTCTGTAGAGCTTCCCTGCCCTCATGCAGATCAACATGGAACACTGGCAGGGGCTGCCCAGGGAGGTGGTGGAGTCTCCTTCTCTGGAGATATTCAAAACCCGCCTGGAGGCGTTCCTGTGTGACCTGCTCTAGGTGTTCCTGCTCTGTCAGGGGGATTGGACTGGATGAGCTTTCAAGGTCCCTTACAATCCCTGAGATTCTGTGAACACTCCTCCCTCACTTAGTGTCACCTGCAAACTCACTGATGGTGCTCTCTATATCCTTGTTGAAATCATCAATAAAAGACATTAAACAGAAATGGCCCCAACACTGAGCCCTGAGGAACCCCTTGTGACCGGATGCCAGCTGGGTTTAACTCCACTGAGCACCACTCTTTGAGACCGTCCTTCTAGCCAGTACCTACAGAAACAATTCAGTTAGGAAAAATTAGATGAACAATAGTAAATATATCAAATCCAAAGTGTTTCTGAAAAAGAAAAAATTAGCTTTCTTCAAGTTACTAAATTATTTTCTTGCTCCTCTGTGCTCTTAAAAGATGTGGAAAGGCCATGCTGGGAAAGCACCCTGCATTTCACAAGGCAGCCTGAAGGATTTCTAATTAAGAAACAGGTTTTTATTTTTTTTTTAAATTAAATAAGCCAAGTTTTTACCACATGAAGGCGGGCCAGATTTTCACATGCTCGTGTATTTTGAGCCAGCTGTAAGAAAAACAAAAAAAACCAAACCACAACAAAAACCACCACCCAAATCCATTTATGTAGTTTCAGCTGCTGGCAGAAAAGCTTAGCAAACAAAACCTACTGACTGAATGATTTCACTGCATTGTTTCAAAATTCAGGATAAAATATGTGTTATTGGAAAATGCCTAAATTGAGCCAAAGGTCCAAGTGTGGCATTTTGGAGGCTGCAATCGTTCAGAAGCACACGCATTGACAAGCTCCATACGGTGACGTACGTGCTACCACCCTTAATTCGGGATTCGGTCAGCTGCAATTGTCAGAGCAATGGTAGGAATCTGGTGACAAATTCCATTCCTGCAAGAAGATTCCTTCCCCTCCATTTGCCAAACAACGTTGAAAGAGCCAGTGTTTCTATAAGCATCATTTAGTTGGAGGTTAGGCCACCGATCACTGCAAATATTTTACCTTCAATTAGCCAAAAAAGGGTTCAGAAAGAAAAGCTGCATTGTCCAGCTGGCAGCGCCCAGCAGGCCTGGGTAGCAGCATCTGGTACCCCCAAGGATGCTACAGCATGTTTACAAGCTGCAGGCAGCTGAAGCTCTTGCAAATGTGTTTTGAAATTAATTTGAAAAAAAAAAAAAAAAATTATTAAAAAAACCAGTTTAGCCACTTTTGTTCCTGAAGGCATTACCACCACTCCGCTGGTTATGCTAATGGGGTTCTACTCCTATTAAAATACATCTAGGCGCCAAGCGGACAATTGCCCCATTTTCCAGCCTATTTAACAAGTTGAAAACAGAACTCCACGCATTCTTTATCTCCTTGCTACAGTAAGCTTTGAGCAAGAAAGGGTGAAGCTTTCTGGATGTAAGAATAATTTTTTTATTTTATTTAAGAAAAAAAAAAAAAAAAAACACAAAAGAACCCACCCAAAACTCAGTTATCCAGTTCAAGACTCCTGTTTTCAAGAAAACCCTAAAAATTACACAATGGCCCTGACACCGCTTGCATGAAGCTTCCCTGTGAAATACTGAGAAATACAAACAGCTAAAGACTGTTGAAATATAAAAAGCATAAGGTCAGAAATTCAGCCATTTGGGTATTTTACTCATAACCAGATTAACTGATAGTTAAAACAGAGAAGGTATTAGTATTTTCTGGTCTGTATGGTTCATAAACTTAATAGTAGAACATTATGTATGTTATTACTCACAGAATTTTATGATTGAAAGCTTTTGGTATTCATACAGCATCAACAGACGATTCGGGTTGCACCCCCATGATCAAACCACATCACGGTATTATTAAACCAAAACATCACACTTCCATACTTTTCCCCCCTTTCAGTAAAAAAAAAAAATGAAAGTTGACTTATGCCACAAATTCCACTCCCAAAGTAACAGGGCTCCCCCCCTTCCCTACTCCTGCTCAAACACTACATACACAACTAGCTGACAAATCCTCTTTTAACACCTCTCCAGGCTGTTGCGGGTTTACAAGCATGGATTTTTGCTGATAGTGCTTCTTAGAATTTAGCTTTTCCCCCAGACAATTCAAGTTTCTCTTTTTCTAGACAACCCAGGTAAGCTCCAACCACAAGCACAGCTATTAATTCAGAAAAGCTATTCAATTACTTAATAGCATATTCATTTCTGCAATTAAAGAATTCAGTATATTAAACCAAGATACAGAACAGCAAAGGCTAACCATACCCCTAAACTTGCCCACTTTAATGCTTTGCCTATATCAAATCTCTGCCTCTTTAAACCAACAGGCATGTTCATCCAGTCACCAACCTGGTAGAAAGACACCAAATCCATGCTTCAATTCACCACAAAAGATGACACTAACATCCATATGGACGGTCCACTTACTTGCATAGGAGAGATACCCACAAAGCACTTCTTACCCTCCTTTCAACCCAACGAGGGAAAAGTCTTCTGAAGAAATCAATCAAGCTCTAAATGAAAGGTCGTGCTGGGTCGGTTAATAAGAGACATCCAAGGGTTGACTGAAAATCCCCTCACTTTGAAAGTGCTGTAGAACAACGTGCTTACAAACCACCGGTAAATTTATTTACAGAATGCAAAAGTTAAAAAAAAGAAAGTCTGGGTTAATGGGGTTGGGTTGCCTCCAGCCTAGCCAAGGGGGATTGCAGCAAGTGGTGTCCTACTAAGCAAAAAGTGGGAGGTTAAGATCCAAAATGACTCCTCCATTCACTGAGGGTGTCCTGAAAGTCATAGGAACCCAAGATTTTCAGTAGAAGCATCACAGAGAACCTTTTTGTTTTAAGGGAGATTTTTATCTAGCCTAAATTGGGAAAAAACAAGAGTGTGACTTAGCCCTGCTGGCAATGCTGTCTTCATGTTATCTCTAACCACCACCAGCTTGCCCGGGTGAAGGCACAGAAACTAGCAGGATACTCTTCAAAGCAAAGAATTTCTTAAGGACAGTTTCCCTCCGAGCTATTTTATGGTGTGGCTCTGAACTACTTTGAAAGACAATAAACGATTTCTTTCCCCAAAAGCAGAAAAGGAGAAGTGCTGCCCACCCACCAAATTCCACTTCCACGGCAGTGACGGTATTCACAGCATTAAATTCCGCTGGGACCTTTTGGCCAGGCTCTTTTGCCACAGCAGAGAGCTCAGGGTTCCCAGGAAGTTTTAACATCAGCAGTGTGGTGAACAAGGTGCTACACCAAGGACTTGGGAATCTCTGCATCCAGCTCGCTGGCTGAGACACGGCTATCGCGATAGCGGCGCTCTGGTTCCTGCCCTCGAGGCAGAACGGGGACTCCCTTGTCCCACGGCGTTTGTACGGCACCAAGTGCGACAAATCACAGCGTTCTCAAACATCCTTACTGTGGAAAAAATAATCATGAACTTTGCATAACAGCAAACCAATGAACACAAAACAGAGAAGTGGTGATGTACTAGGCTATTAAGTGCATTATACTTATTATTGGGGACGCAAAATGAAGAATTTTAGCACGAAGGGAAAACGGTTTACCATCCAAACGGGCTATGTGAGAATTACACACTTTAGATGTCAAAAAGAACTCTGAACAGGCTCCAGGTTGCCCTTACTGAACCAATTTGATTCCCTTCCACCCCTAAACCAAAATGAGAAGTTCCATAAATGAGTAATAGTGAATATACTGAAGTATCTCTGAACTCTGACACGCAGCCAAGACTTTTTCCATTTATTTCTTTGTTACAAGATTTGCTATTTTGGATGGCGATGAGCAAATAAAAATAAAAAGGGCAAGTCACATGAAGCCTATTGGAAACTTTTATCCTGTTTTAAATAATCCTGTGCTACTCTGTATTTATCACCCTTACTACAAGCATGCAGTACTCCTCCCCGTTCTACCCAGAATGGGCGTAGAATAGAAAATAAGGCCTGTGACACCGTACTGCCACTGCATTCTGTCTAAAACAAGCTGTCACTGCTGCCCATTTTTCTAAAGCAGATGAGTGTCTACTAAAAACTAAATAAATGACCCCAAGAACTTGCCCCAAAAGCAAACCTCAGATGAAAGCAATTGCTCAGACTGCCTCTGTGCTAATGACATCTCAGAGCAAGTTCCATGCAACTCCTCCCTTCTTGTCAGTCAAAAAACCTGGTCAAAAATGGTTAAAACGTTCAGGCAGCAGGCTGGAAGGTATTGAAACGACTGCAAACCCCGATATTAAAGCCTGCCTTAGGCTCACTGCTATAAATTCACTATAAATTTACAAACCAAACAGCAGTGTAGGTGAAGTGTCCCAGTGATGCTAGAAATATTGCATCGTTAGCATCTTCAGCACAAATCACACCATTCGAGTCTAATTCTCCCACAACGAGTGCTTATTTTCTATTTAAAGGCAGTAAGGTCACAGAGCTCTCATCCTCTTCCAGAGTGGCAAAAAGTAGTAAGTTGCCCTCAACTCAGCCTTAAAGTACTATCTTTGTTAGGGTCAGCTACCCAAAGCAACCAGTCCTTGTATATTTATTTATTATTACGAGACAGTAGCCAGCGCCAAATTCATTCTCCTAAACTGAACTGATTGATACGAATAAGGAGCAGTAAAAACTGATTTGTGGGGCTTGCCTACATGAGGATTTTATTATCAAGTGGATCAGGGCTGGGATTTGAAAGCACAATAACTCCTCTGTACTCGAAATATCAACTGTACGGTCTAGCTTAATTATCTGAAGTGGATTAAACTAAACCACATAAAAGCAACTGCTGCCAAACAGTAATAGTGTTCACAGGCAAGAAGTGTGGAACAGCAGCTCCAGGCTTCCAGGCACACAAGCATGACACAGGCGACGGATGGTACATGTGCACAAAGCGTGGCTTGATCAAAGATCGCCTCCTTCTTTCTCTTTTTATTTTTATTTTTTTTTTAAATGCAGCCCTGTATCAGTTTTTCAAGACATAAACCAAGCCCCAGCAGGTACGGATCTGGTACAAAGTGTTAGAATGCAAAGCTGTTACCCAGGACTTTATTGTGCCATTTATTAGCTGCTTCCAAACCTTTCATTTCCTCGTGGAAGTGTATTTTCTTCAGTTTGCCACAACAGACTTTGTCCTGGGAGAGTAAGAAATATGTTTTCTCTCATTCATTCCCGTATTGGAGGAAAGTGTAGGTAAAGTGACACTATAAAATCGGCACAGGCTGAGCACACAGCGCTCTTAACACAGCCTGCAAGTCTTCATTACATATGCCTTCACTATTTTCTCAGTAATGAGATTATGCTTTTAAAACAGTTTATAACCAACACCCTTATTTTTATGAGATACACAAAACGCCTGTCATGCCTGACCCCTTGCTGTTCAACACGGGAACAAAAAACTGCGCTTTTAGTAATTCCTTGTCTTTACTGAAATACTTACACTCTGGTCTTTGAAAAAACGGCCAGCTTAAACTTCTGAAGGTACGAGAAACCAGCACAACCCCAGTAAGAACAGCACGGGGTGAGAAGAGGAACAGAAGAGTCACGGGTAGTATTGAGCATCTCATTGTAAACTTGATTTCTGCAACTGTACAATAACCGGCGTTTCCAGCCACGGTAACGCCGAAGGACGGCACACGTACACAGCTGTTACAGATGGTCACTTCAGCCCAAGCCCACTGCTGAAGCACTGAAAAAGCCCAGCAAAGCCTTGCAGATGTCACAGTGATAAAATAGGTGCACTTTACCTCCCCTGGCACCGACCGGCTGCTCCTCACCAGCACAGCCTTCCTACATCCTTTCCCTTCTCCACGGAAGAATGAGCAAATCAGTGGCAGCCTTTAAGATGACTGGCTAATAATTACATCATTGTATGCTTTCCTTCCACCGAAACGATAAAGCAAGTCTGGACAATAAGTAAACAATGAACTCCATTAGGAAATATCCTTTATCCTCGCCTTTAGCTGTTAGCCCCCTCCAAAGGGGTGCCGGCCTGCCTTCCCTCAGCTTTTTGGGGGTTGTTTTGTTGGTTTTTGTTAAGTACAGACCCATTATACCATAAGCTTAGTGGTAATTGTTCCAAATACAAAACTACAGTCAGCATTTCTTTTCCATAACGAGTAACTTCCATGACACAGTAGATAACCAAATGCATTTGATTCATTTTCTTTGCTAACTAGTGCGGAACGATTTAAACTGGGAGATGTGCTACAAGACATGATGCAGTAGCTCAGTGGGTAGGATTGGCGACAGGAGGATGGTCAGACTAGATGGTCTTGTAGGTCCTTTCCAACCTTGTGTTTCTGTGATTCTACACTGGACTACGGCACACAGTCCCGTTCATGAAATAAAAGTGAGATGCAATGGAAAGCAGCATATAGTGCAAACACATCCCTGAAGGTCAGCCTTATTGACACAGGTGCGGCTGCAAAAAAACCCAACCAAAATAACTGAAGGTCATATTTGTTTAAGGAATCAATAACCATTCTGAGAAACCTACACAGCCATACATCTCATTCATTTCTCAGAGCCCCGGTAAGTTTAAAGGTATTTGTTCTAAACGGAGTGGGATTTGCAGACATACCTATGCAATTTTACATTACTGGGCGCTGCAGCGAGTGCCCACAGAGATAAAAGGATCATTCACGTTAGAAAGAATGAAAATCATAAATACTGGTAATATTCCTCCTCTGAATACACCCAGACAAACAAGAATAAATCCAAACACCTACCAGCTTCAGGAAACAAACCTTGGTTTTTAACAACAGCCTGTACTTGCATTGCTTGGATCCAATAAATGCAGTTGAAGGCTGATCTAGATAAATGAGATCGAAGCTGACGTTTAGGTGGGATTAAAGCATAAGAGAGTGTGAAGGTTTGCAACATAAGATGTTTGGAAGAGGAACCACAGGTTTGCGTACAAATAGTACTAACACTTCAAAGACAAGAAGTGAAAACTCTGCCCAACAGCTTCAGCCAGCTCTGTACCTCGGGCAGGAGCACACACAGCCTAACTGTAAAAATACTCTGTATGTATTCTGCATGTACTTCCCACACCAGGTGACAGAGAAGAAGTGTTCAGGCAGCACTTATTTCTCGTAAAAACTAGAATAGTAAACTACTCTGAAGAGAAATCATTTTGAGGTACTATAGTTAAAATCAGTATCTTAATCAGAATCATAGAATCATATAGGTTGGAAGAGACCCTTGGGATCATCCAGTCCAACCATCTGCCCTACTCTACAAGTTCTCCTCTACACCAGATCCCTCAACACCACATCCAAGTGGCAACTTAGCAATTTCCAACTCTTACATGGCATATAGCTTAGATGTGAATATCTGGGCTGAGTTCAAATCACCTGAACAGGCAGATTTACTGTTTCACTGGTGGAATCTACCCTCTGGTTACTTGCTAGCGTTGTCATGGCAGGGTAGCATACAGGTAGATTTCCTCTGCTTTCCTTTCAGAAACAGGTTAAAATTTCAACCATGAAATGCACAGAGGGCATCAGGAATTACCTATTAGACAAATTTCTATTTCAGCACAAAAATAAAAGACTCAGGCTAAGGTCTGAGTTTCTAAGCTAAATTAATCTGAAATTCTTATTCAAAATGTTGGAAGCAGGAAACCTCATGGTATCACCAGAAATGTCAGAAAGACCCTGTTGGAACTTTTCTCCCCATGAATCATCAGTAAAATTACTTGTATGTATTACCTAAATACAAGGAACATCACTGAAATAAATTCAATAGTTTGTTGAGATACTGAATACCTGAAAGCAATTTCATTTAAAGAAGGAGGGGGGGGAAAGAAAAAAAGAAATTATTCCACTTCTGGTCACAACTGGAATACTAGAAACTCTAGGTAGAATCCTGTTTGTCAGGCAAGGTGATCAAGGGCTACAGAAACACAGACACAGCAACTACTGCTACAACTCCTGGTTAATTGCTAAATTCAAGATTAAGACTACCTTCAAGCTGCACTCAGCAACAAGAGTGGATTCTGGCTGGTGCCGTTTCCACTAAAGCTGTCACAAAAAAGTGGCAGTTCAGTGACTGCTCTGAAGTACTCAGTTCTGCCTTTTTAGCAGCTTTTTGTACTACAGCATCCGTGGCGTGCAGTATGCACAACAGGACAAACTCAGAGACAGCATAAGAAGCTTCAGAGTGGCACAAATCTAATTAAGTGGTAAAACTAAAGGAATGTAAATTGGAACCAGGCACATATCAAGCTTCCTCACATGCAAGTTGCAGTGAATCAGACTTGCTCTGGGTTCTCCAAATCCAGCCCAACATTCCTACCCTCCGCAAATCAAAATCTAAATGGAGTTTTAGGTGACAGTTCAACAAAAAGAGTGCAGCTAAGCTTAAGAAAATTGAGAATACATATTCAAAATATATATATAGAGAGAAAACACACTCAAAAAAATAGGTTAAGCTTTTGTCTTTTCTACAAATATGCAAGTTAGTTTACAAGAGAAGCCCCCCAGCCCAAAACCACTGGTGTAATTCTTTCCCCAAGGACTTCCACTGCCGTTCGTTTTACCAGTACCAGTAACTGTAGCAACCAACCAAATCACCCAACTAGTGGGATCAGTAAAAACTCAGCACTTATCCAGCAGGAAGGTGAACATGAAAGAACATCAGCCCAATATTCATTATAAAGCTATGGGCCAGGAACACAGAGGAGCTCAGAGTATGAAATCTTCACTTTACCAACTTCTGAAAGAGCGAGCTGCTGTTGTCTCAACCATTTGGATCTACACAAAATTTCTGAGACTTGTTGCCCACATACATTGTGTTTGTTTACTTTGCAATTACTTCAGTAAGTTGATTAGCAACAGCAGTACGTAAATAATTTTATTCAATATGCAAGGCAATTACTTTTCAAAAAATACATACAGAATAGAGGAACAAAGACCAAAAGAAAAGCTGAATTCATCTTACAAGGAGATTTTATGCACAGAAGCCACAGACAAAAGCAGTCTGAAATCCAAAATATCATTTTTCTAGCTAGCACCTCTGTTTAGGTTGATACCCACGATGCACACACTTCCTGAGCGCTTACACTACTCAGAGAAAACCTGACAAAGGCACGTATTAGTAAGCATGCAGGTAACAAACTCCTCTGCAAAGCAGCACCACAGTCTTGCTAGAACTGGAAACATTATTCTAACATTACTCAACCCACCTTAAAGGCTTACTGTGAACGTTAAAAGCAAAAATATTACGCAAATGATTGGCAACATGAGCCTCTGTAGCTGCAGCTGAGATCATTCACAATGAATCCTCTACTTCCCTTTTAGTAGCAGCGATAGGAAAACAGTGCTCATCACTCATAACAGTCTAGCTCTTCAAACTGAAAAGGAATCTTTGTAACCCACTCATACCTACCTAGTAACATGTTCTGAAATGAAAACAGATCTAATTGACATGACTAGAGAGCGCGAGTTGTCAAATCATCCTTCGTTTGCAGCAGCTCCATTACAGCCTTGTGTCTCCCAGCAAAGCAAAGCCAGCTGGGAGAAGAGGGGCACCTTTATATGAATTTATTAACTGAATTTTCAAATTCAGAGGCCTGATTCTCCCTTACCTACCGACCAATTTAAAAGCGACATACTAGGTTTGCACCCTAGGAAGACAATCGCTGAAGGGTTCTGAGGGCTGAAGGTGTATTTCTGCATGTCTCAGATTCAGTAAAATGCAAAGGTCGATAAAGTGTAGGCTAACCGTATAACATCAAGCTTCAGGATCCAACCAAGCAGAGAATTAGGTTTCAGACTTACGTTTCTCGTCATCAGCATGTACTAGAGACGCCGCTCGCGACAAAACGTCCAACGGAGTCTCCATTCCTCTCTGGATCCTGGAAAATTCAATGTTTCAAGGAGTGAGCTCACAGAGTCCTCGCTGCGCCACTGCAGGTGTTAAGTCACTCGTTGATGGCACACACAGAGCAGGATTTACAGAAGGTAGTAGTAATAAACAACAAGAGTGTTGCTTATTACAGCAGAAAGAATCACAATTCTCAGCTTCTACTGCTCTTCTCATGTTATACCAGCCCAGGATTTGTTAAAACTAAGTCATTGGTGAAAACAAGGAAACACTGGATATAGCTTTCCCACCCACAACTCACCCAAAACAAAGCAGAAGATCAAATTCTCAAGAACTGGTCTCAAACTGATGACCACTGCTCATCTATGTTGTGACTGGGTTACCTGCTGTATGTTGTAAGAGCTTTTGCCTCCCACATGCCTGCCTTCCATCCCCATAAATGGCTACTTAAGGCAATATCCAAAGACACAACTCATATGAAGCAAAGATGACAGCTGGCCCTACTACCTAGATCTTGTTGATTTTGTTCCGTAGCATCCAATAAACTTGTTCTCCATACATTCCTGTGCCCCAAGTGGAATTACTGGAGAGCTGGGCAGAGAAGAACCTAATGAAGTTCAATGATGGCAAGTGTAGGGTCCTGCACCTGGGGAGGAAGAGCCCCAGGCACCAATAGAGGTTCGGGGGGAACCTGCTGGTAAGCACTTCTGAGGAAAAGGATCTGGGGGACCTGGTAGACAGTAAACTGTCCATGAGCCAGGAATGTGCCCTTGTCACCAAGGGGGCCAAAAGCATCTTGGGCTGCATAGGGAAGAGTGTGGCCAGGAGGTGGATGGAGGTCATTCTCCCCCCACTGCTCTGCACTGGGGAGGCCACAACTGGAATGCTGCCTCCAGTTCTGGGCTCCCCGGTTCAAGACAGACAGGAAACTACTGGAGAGAGCCCAGTGCAGGGCAACAAAGATGATGGAGGGGTTGGAGCATCTCCCTGATGAGGAAAGGCTAAGAGAGCTGGGGCTCTTTAGCCTGGAGAAGGTTGAGGGGAGACCTTATCAATGCTCACAAGGATCTGAAGGGTGGGCTGAAAGAGGATGGAGCTGGACCCTTCTCAGTGGTTCCCAGTGACAGGACGAGGGGCAACGGGCACAAGCTGGAACACGGGAAGTTCCATTCAAATATGAGGAGAAATTTCTTTGAGGTGAGGGTGTCAGAGCCCTGGCAGAGGCTGCCCAGGGAGGGTGTGGAGTCCCCTTCTCTGGAGACCTTCAAGCCCCACCTGGATGCAGCCCTGAGTGATGTGCTCTGGGCAACCCTGCTTCAGCAGGGGAGTGGGACTGGGTGAGCTCTAGAGGTCCCTTCCGACTCTGAGAGTTCCCTGATTCCATGATAAGCCATTAAGATGTTTTCTTCCTCATGAATGCATATAGTCGAACACAGCACATGTCTATATATGTAACAACACAAACAGAAAACTCTAACTCCTATAATCCTGTTTTTCTTTCCCCCACAACACACAGCTCTTGTGTACGAAAAATGAACCCCCTCACACAAACCCACCCAATACACTAAGCAACCGACTCTCCCGTTAAAAACAATATACTTGTATTAAAGCTCACATAAACCTCTCAAATCTTCACATGAACGACTTCAAAACTAAAAAAGAAGTTCCAAAAGACATGACAGGGAAAGGGGGAAAGAGAGTAACGTGTTGTCGAGACGCTTTTGTTAAAAGGCCAAAAACTTGTATGTGTTTTTAAATAAGGTGGCAGCAGCACAGACAGAACTGTTAAGGAAGCAAATGGAGAGAGAGAGAGAGAGAGAGAAAACCCAGGACTGCTAACAATTCTGCTTTCCCCCCACAAAAAACTGGCATGCAATTCTGTCATAAGAACTGTTTACTGAAACTTACTTTACAGTGTGATCTTTAAAATAAATAAATAAAAAAGAAGGTAGTGGCAAGTCCAGAAATCTCAAACACATGGACATAGACTTAACAGCAAGCACATGTTTGGGAAGCAATTTCCTTGACTTTGCACTATAAATAATAAGCCTCGCTGTTCTCTTTCCTTCTGCCCAAATAACGTCAAAGATTTTAAAGTTAAACAAAGGTTTTAGAGCATAAGAGAAGGGATTTTTAAAGTATTTTTAAGTTTAAAAAATATTTTTTCAATGAGGAACTAAATCCAGCCTCGTTTCCACAGAACAGTGCAAGATGAAGAGACACAAATGAAATAATTCAGTATAAAGCTTGAGGATGAAAACAGGCGTTTGCCCTCCCTGTCAGCATCAGCTTTCGCTCCAGAACTGTACTTTATCTTATAAAATCACTTAACTTTTTCATTCAAAGACAGCACACCTGGCCAAGAGGTTGTAGAAAACAAGCTACTATATTCCCCTTCTACTAACTTTGTCTTCGTTGAGTATTTCTATCCCCTTTGGCTTGACTCATGAAGCCCTCAACATCATTCTACTTTGATCCCTCAGACCTTGGTGCTCGGTTTACCTTCCTGCTTTTGGTTTTCTTGGAGGTCAAAACTCATATTTATTTATTTATACTTTATTTCTCCCTAGAGTGTTGATTACTGACCCTCTCACACGAAGTCCTCCAACAGAGTAAAAATTCAGCTGGAAAAGAAGATTGAAATACACTTGCTCAGATGATGCAGCCACACCAAACTGACGGCTAACTCAGGAGTCAGCACTAACCAGCTCTCTCCTAAATGTCAACAACAGCCATACAAACCTTTTTGGTCAACTCTTCAGAAAAACCCTCTTGATACAGAGGAACACAAAAGCTATCAAAATGTCTTCTATATAAAACAAATCGCCATTTTCTTTAAGTTGTCAGTAATTTTCAAATAATGGGAGAAGCAGATGCCTAATCTGTTTCCGGAACATGCCCCTAGCGAGAGCATTAGCTGGTGACAGAGGTCCACACTGAGAGAAGGAAACAGGAACCAAGTCTTAATTCTATTCAGGAAATTAGACGCTTTAAAAACAGCTCCACTCAAACTGGCCTCAATACAGTTTTGTAGCTTTGCAGATGATTTAAACTCAGGTCACGAGAGCCCTGCAGAAGTGCTTCTCTAGCAGCTAGGGTCTTGCGAGGAACGTCGCCGCGTCCGTTCAAGGGTTCCTTTGAAGGGACACTGTAAATACAGAGATCTGCAAACTCCAGGGTGCAATACCACACACACTGCCATTTTTTTAAACATTTACAGTTATGAAAACGACCCTTAAGGAGCTATAAGCTTCCAGATTATTTTTCAAACAATACAAAATGCCCCTCTATCCCTAAATTAAACCAGCAAGTCAGGGGTAATAGCTTAGGAAGGAAATAAAGGTTGCCTACAAGAATAAGAGAGGAGGAGTAGTCTCTTAGTTCAAAGCTTAGAAGCCCAATTCCACCGGGATGAGGATGGCAGCAGTTGTCTCAGAGAGCAGCCCAGTTATCCTCAGAAGTGAAAGAACAGTTCAGTTTCCAGGGTTCTGATAAAAGGCATTTAAAAAGCAGACTTCTGACAAAAGCCAGCTAATTCTGTGTGTGTGACAGAGACTCCCACGGATGCGGTAGGAACTACCCTCAATCAAAGTTGTGCTTTTATAAGTGTTCCTGTCAAAAAGCAACTCTCTGGCAACTTTTGTGCAAGTCCCACTCTGTACCCAGATCCTGTAAGGGAAAACAAGCGAAATACCAGCACACACACACTGCACTTCTCTGGACAGATCTGATTTAAACACAATGGGAACAATTTCATAAGCATCTTACTTGTTACAAAAATCTTAACTGTTAAAGAACCACATGCCAAGAGCACTTTTACAAGAGTTCAAGACGTTTTCATCTACCCTATTTCCTAAGGTTAATTTGATATCTCAGGCTTTTTATTTACCAGCTACTGCTTCCACTCAACATTACCTGTCACCTCACCTCTGCAGCAGTAGAGAAAACATTCTGAAAGACTTAGAAACAGAATGTAAAATCATGAAGCGAGTTACTCAACACTGATTCACTACTAAGCTCTTCATTCAACATTTGTAGAATACAACAGCCACTGCTGTAACGAAACAGGACGTTATTTTTCCCTCTCCTTTTCAAGCTTTTGCAAACTCCACACGCGTACAGAGCACTCTCAGCTTTGCACGTACCTGTTAGTGTCTTTTTGAAGATTAAAGAGAAATTAAAGCTTTTGAAAGTTAACAGTTCAGTGATTTCATGGATTTACACAGCACCTTCCAAGAACCCAGGAAAGCACATGGGGAAAAACCCTGGAGTCGCTTGCTGGAAAAGTAAGTAAACAGGCAGTGCAGAAACCAGCAGCCAGGCTAACTGCAGGCTGAACGAGATGGTTATTTGACCCCAGGAAAACTGCTATTCACAGCAGGGTATGTCAGAAAAGATCTGAAATAAAGAGAAGAACTTTGTATTTGATTAATAAAGTGGAGGAGCAGTGAAATGACAGAAAGGAAAAAAGTTCAACAAGGGCAAGTGTAGGGTCCTGCACCTGGGGAGGAAGAGCCCCAGGCATCAATAGAGGTTCGGGGGGAACCTGCTGGTAAGCACTTCTGAGGAGAAGGATCTGGGGGACCTGGTAGACAGTAAACTGTCCATGAGCCAGGAATGTGCCCTTGTCGCCAAGGGGGGCAACAGCATCTTGGGCTGCATAGGGAAGAGTATGGCCAGGAGTTGGACCGAGGTCATTCTCCCCCCACTGCTCTGCACTGGGGAGGCCACAACTGGAATGCTGCCTCCAGTTCTGGTCTCCCTGGTTCAAGACAGATGGGGAACTACTGGAGAGAGCCCAGTGCAGGGCAACAAAGATGATGGAGGGGTTGGAGCATCTCCCTGATGAGGAAAGGCTAAGAGAGCTGGGGTTCTTTAGCCTGGAGAAGAGAAGGCTGAGGGGAGACCTTATCAGTGCTCACAAGGATCTGAAGGGTGGGTTGAAGGAGGATGGAGCCAGACTCTTCTCAGTGGTTCCCAGTGACAGGACGAGGGGCAACGGGCACAAGCTGGAACACAGGAAATTCCATTCAAAGATGAGGAGAAACTTCTTTGGGGCGAGGGTGGCAGAGCCCTGGCAGAGGCTGCCCAGGGAGGGTGTGGAGTCCCCTTCTCTGGAGACCTTCAAGCCCCACCTGGATGCAGCCCTGAGTGATGTGCTCTGGGCAACCCTGCTTCAGCAGGGGAGTGGGACTGGGTGAGCTCTAGAGGTGCCTTCTGACTGACAGCTCTCTGGTTGTGTTTGCAGCAGTAATCTTCATTATGGCAATGGAAGGCTTTTGCCCTGAACGGATCTTAACTGGTAACTGAAGTAAACAAGTCGGGTGACAGGAACAAGAAACAAGTTGGGAAGAACAAAAGGCCTGTAGAAAAGACCTGCTGTGCAAATGAGGAAAATTGGAAGAATTTAGACATAGTTTGGACACAAAGATCTAAAGAGAGGTCACAGTCATAATGACACTTGGATTAAGGTCTGACTGACAGAATAACAGCAGGGCCAAAAGCCATCACAAACACCTTAATAAGAACCATCTGAACACAGACACTAGTAAGAGGTCTCTCTTAAACTTGTTGGATGCAAACTACGGATAGACATCTACACAATGCCAAGGAGAAAGACTGAAGTTTTCAGTGATGTAGAAAAAAGTCTGGTACTTGAAATAATATATTTGGTGAAATTACAGAGATAAGGTAGGAAGGGGAAGAAGAGGATGAATAAGCAAAGCCCGTCAAGCAACAAAAAAGCAAGACAAGAACAAGACACTCAAGAAACAATCCAGAGTGAGGACTGAAGTAAGTGTAGACTAAGACAAGGAAAAGAAGATTAACTGAAGAGGACGACCCAATGGCTCAAAAGCAGCTGACATCTCTGAAGACAGAAGCACAGCACTTCCCAGTCAAATCCATAACCAGAAATACCTCGAGAAAGAGACTCTGTGTGATTTCAACGGAAGAAAGCTAAAGTGAAGAGGAAATCCAGACACAAGTTATCAGCACAATCAATACATCCGCAGGGGAAAGGAACATAAGGCAATAGTTTGATGCAAACCAGTTCAACATCTTTAATTTTTTAAGATAGGAGAGAGCAAAGCATATTTGTACTGTGAATGAGAATAATGATAAGCACAAAGAATTTATTCAGCATGTCTTCTACGGCCAAAATCGGTTTAAATTCCTTCAGCTGCACCTAGATCAGAGCTTCTGCTTGAGGATACATAAATCCTGTGCTGAGATACCCACGTGAGATGTTAACTGTAACTGCCCAGTTGAGACTGTGATTACCACAGAGGGGTGACCACCCGATTGCATGTACAACTCTCAGTCTCCAGAGTGCATTCAGGCCACGTGGGCAAAGGAAGCATCAAAATACAGCCTCTTTTTTTTTTTTTAATGCATTTATTCAGCACTTTGTTTCTTCTTACCACGCTTGTTTTGCATGTGGAAAATGTGTTTGAACAGGCACATCTTCAAACAGAAACAACGACTCCACTTATCGCACAGAAAATTAGGAGCTCAAAGCAAAGCTTCGGCATTTTACCGCGTGCTTTTTGTTTTCTAGTTGGGTAAATCCTCCCTGACAAGGTAACATTCTATAAAGAAAGCTGTTACCAAAACATACTTGAATTAAAGGCTAGAAAATGTAAGAAATTAAAGGTTGAAAAACTCTAACCTGACCATCTCCTGTATCTACACGGTTGCTCAGTGTGTCCTATATATTATACATTCTGTTGCAAAAATACTGTGAAACGGCACCTCAACACAAGAGAGATCTGGAGGGGCTGGAGCGAGTGCAGAGGAGGGACACGGAGCTGGGGAAGGGACTGGGGCATAAAATTTATGAAGGGTGATGGAAGGAGCTGGGACTGTTTACTTTGAGGAAGAGGAGGCTGAGGGGAGACCTCATCACTCTACAACTGCTTGAAAGAACATTGTAGAGAGGTTGGTGCTGGTCTCTTCTCACAGGGAATTAGCGGTAGAACAAGAGGGAATGGCTTCAAGCTGCAGCAGGGTAGGGTTAGGCTAGACATGAGGAAAGAATTCTTCCCAGAAAGAGTGGTCAAAGCCTGGAATGGGCTGCCCAGGGAAGGGGTGGAGTCCCCATCCCTGACTGTGTTTCAGAGTTGATGAGCCGTGGTGTTGGGGGATCTGGTGTAGGGGAGACCTTTGCAGAGCGGGGCTGATGGCTGGTCTCGATGATCCCAAGGGTGATTTCCAACCTGAATGATTCTATGCTTCTATCATAGTAAAAGAACTGAAACTACCCTTTACAACAGAAAGCTTTCATATGCATCTGAAAACAAAATTAACTTTCTCACTGTCTCTGTGTTGTTCTGGTTATCAAAGCTACTTATATTTAAACAAGAACCTCCTGATGCTTTTTAATGGGAATGCATTTCTTCAGTAAATGCACCCCAGAGGTCTCCATCGTTTTTTTAATCCTATTTTAGCTACTTAGTCAATATTTTTTACCACCAGACTGTTGGATCCAAGCAACCTTTCAACACCACCTCTGGGTGCTCATGGCTTACAGATCCGGCCCAATTCCTACCCTAAGGTGGGTGTAAAAGCCAGGCGGTAGCACCCATCTCACCAAGTCGCTACTGAGCGGAGATGGTGGTGGTGAACAACTCCTGTAGCATCCTGCACCAGTGCACCCCATCCCCAGTCCCCACAGCGGGCACTGGAGATTCCCCAGTCCCCACAGTGGGCACTGGAGATGCTGGTGGTTCAGCAGCAACAGCTTCAGCCCAGTGGATTGCTTCAAAACAAAATGCAAACGTACAGCCTGACTCTACCAGGAGTCTAACAGACCAGATCTGTGTTTTAATTAAGGCTGAAAGCACCACTTCTTGTAACCGACCCTAAACACTGGGATTATAACTGGTGTATCAGTGCGGAGAGACGGTGGGATGCAGGGGATTGAAGCAGAACACACCCTACATTAGAAATATCCTCACAAGCAGGCAGACAGGAAAACACAAATAAAAGCCAAGAAGTTTGGATAAGAGCCTTAAAGACATTTTCTGTGTTTTTAAGGCAGGAGAGACAGATTGCTGCCAGATTTTATACGGTTTGGGATCTAAGGGTTTGCGAAACCACTGCCTGCAAAGAGCATTTCGCTCCGGTTTCACCTCTGACAGTTTGCTCCCCTGCGAGGAACGCTCTTTAAACAACCCCCAAGTCTACAGGTAGAAAAAAAAGCTACTCAGAACTATCCTGCAGGAGAAATCAAAACCCTGGAGCGCTCCATCAGCTAAGTCCTCTTTGGTTTAATTTAAGAAAAAAAAGTCCGTTATTTCTTGCTCCCGATAATCCCAACACAACAACGGAGTAAAAGGGAAGCCAGCCAACTTGATGGCTTCTCAAATGTCAGTGGAAACGGTTGTTAAATCCCCACTCACGGCACTTTGAGGGAAAGGGTGCACTTGGTGTCATGTGCAGTCAGCTTGACTTGGAAAAATTAATTACTCTTCGATTACATCTGGGAAACGTAAAGCCAGCTTGACTGAACAGACTGAAAGACCAAAAAGAAAACAACCCCCCACCCAAAACCAAACAGTAAGTATCTCTACAAACCGAATACACCAGAGGTCGAGTCAAAAAGCCTAAACGCCACCCTCGGGACTCATTCGAGAAGTTTTCCACCAGGGGACTGATGAAATTCCAGGGGTTTTCTCTGCAAGAGGAAAATTTCCCCTTCTCCGAAAACCAAGGTGTGAATTTAAGATGGAAGTCCAAACGTCCCCGTCCCGTCTCGTCTCCCAGTTAACTTTCCGGAGAGGAAACTTCCTTCGGGATATTTCCTAACCCCCGCCCCTCGGCTTTCCCACCTTTCGCTGCAACCGGGCCCAGAAGGCGATGCCCTACGGCTTTCCCGGCTCCCCTGCGGCTGGTTCTTACCGGGAAAAGCGCCTTCCCCGCGGCGGGACCAAGCCCTGCCGCCGCCGGGAGAGCGG
>VZTM01039391.1:54891-81592 GCA_013400555.1 Jacana jacana | reverse complement strand
CCCTCCCGCCAGGCTCCGCCCCCGCCGCAGCTCTGGCCACGCCCCGCCCCGCCTTCCCGCGCACAAAGCGGCGCGTCCCTCTGGTAAGGGAAAGGCCGCGGCCGCTGCCCGCGGGGAGAGGCCGCTCTTTCTCCCGGCCCCGGGGAAAGCGAGAGCGGGTCCAGCAGAGGGCCGCGAAGACGGATCGAGAGGGCTGGAGCGCCTCTGTCATGGAGACAGTTTAAGAGAGCTANCCCTCCCGCCAGGCTCCGCCCCCGCCGCAGCTCTGGCCACGCCCCGCCCCGCCTTCCCGCGCACAAAGCGGCGCGTCCCTCTGGTAAGGGAAAGGCCGCGGCCGCTGCCCGCGGGGAGAGGCCGCTCTTTCTCCCGGCCCCGGGGAAAGCGAGAACGGGTCCAGCAGAGGGCCGCGAAGACGGATCGAGAGGGCTGGAGCGCCTCTGTCATGGAGACAGTTTAAGAGAGCTAGGGTGGGTTCAGCCTGGAGAAGGCTCCTTAGAACCCCTTCCAGGCCCTAAAGGCGAGGGTGAGAGCCCGGCCCAGGTTGCCCAGAGAAGCCGTGGCTGCCCCATCCCTGGAGGGCTTCAAGGCCAGGTTGGATTGGGCTTGGAGCAACCTGGTCTGGTGGGAAGTGTCCCTGCCCAGGGCAGGGGGGTGGAACTCGATGGTCTATAAGGTCCCTTCCAACTCTAATGTTTCTAAACTGAAAAGCCATCCCCGGTAACGGGAGAGGAAGGCAGGTGGCCAGGACGAACACTGGTCTTCCCCAGCCCTTCACTGTACCTTAGAGACCTGCCTTCCTTAACCTCAGCCATACTGTAAAGAGCTTTCCTACAACCAAAGGGAAAAGAGTCAAAAAAAAAGTCTCTCTAAAAGCAGAAATGCACTGTATTTAAAACACATTACAGTACCCTCTCATTCAGCACCTGCAAAACAGAAGTATCTGTGGCTTGACAGCCACAATTAATAGCCACACACCATTAAAATATGCAAAAATGACAAAAAGCAAGCTTTTCAGGTTCTCGGGCAGCCCGCTACAGAGGCTGGAGCATGAGGGAGACTACAGCCACCGAGTTAACAGGGTTTGAAGAGAGTGGGCCTGAAGGGACCTGCCATTTTATTTCCTGTTTGCAGCTCACGCTCCAGAAGCCTTTGGTTTGGGGGTGTTTTGGTGAGGTGGTTTTTTTTTTTTACAGAATCCCTTCCCGCATTCGCTGTGACTCACTCAGCTGAGGAGACTGCCAAGAATCAGAGCCGCGTGTAACTGCAGCCTCAGCCATCGCCCCGCTCAGCAGAGAGCTCTCCTACACTCCCCTTCCTGCCTACCCTTACGAACAGCCCGAGACAGCCAGAGCGATCCCGTCCCCCCAAACCGGGGCACAACCTTTGCGGGGATCCCGGGACCTCCTGGCCACCAGCCCACCCTCCGTCACCCCCACCGCCACACCCCACCACTCCCAACTGGACTAAGCTGCTCAGGAGCATGTCTCGCTCAACTGTTTTGCCCATTTGGGGTGATTTCATCAAATTATACTGTCACAGGCCATGCTTGTATGCGTCTCAGAAGCTGAGCTTTACCCATGTACCTTGAAGAACCTGGTTGCGCTGCTCTATGCCACAGGCGTTTTATCCTGCATCAATTAATCGTAATTAATGAGCAGGAGGACCTGCTCCTGCTCTGGTGCCCACACCGAACATGAGTCACCTCCTGGAGAACCAGGTCCTACAATGCTACGTTTACCCTTTACAAAGGCCACAAGGAATGGAGGTCGCTTCGGGCTACTCCTGGAATCCATTGCAAAGGGAAAGAAAGGGACAACAAACCAACCTGAGCACACCCCCCCCCCCCCCCCAAAAAAAAACCCAACCCAAAAAGCAAAAGCCCTAGGGTTGCAGATTTGTGGTAGAACCTGCAAAAGGAGCACAGGGCCCCAGCCATACAGAGTGCCTCGCTACAACTCTGCTCACAATACTGGCTATTTTCCTATCAACATGACAGACGTGTTAGCATAATAAAAGGCTAAGTATATAGATGGCAGCACAACTGTGTTTTCTCAAGGAGAAAAAAACAAAGGTACCAGGACCCATCAAGATTTATTTTAGACGCTGAAATGGGGAGTTTTCTGTATGAAACAGTGGAAGGGAGCAGCCAGAGCAGCCCAGCCAAGCGGCGTGGGAGGCAGCGCCAAAGGGAGCGGCCGGGGACACATCCACGCACCCTGCGCTGGGATTCCTTGAAAGGTTCAGACCCAGGAAGGGTCTGGGGTGTCCTGTTCCAATTAAAAACATAATAAAAATCTATCCAAACCCTGCAGGAATAACCAATATTGGAAGTATTTTCCTATCCTTGCAAGGACAGGTCATGGGATCTCAGAGCCATCAAAAGCTAGCCAAAAATGCATTCCAAACACTAAATGAAATCCAGACTTAGACTCAACAAACTTGGTATATCTGACAGAAAAACTTCAGTTGCTAAAAAACTGAGAGGCATATGTAGTCTAATAACAACCATAAACATTGTTTTACACATTTCTTAAGCTCTCCATCTATGACATTGGTAACAATGTACAGTAGTTTGGGGGTTTTTTTAAAGTTGATATTGTATTAATAAAACTACTGGAAAATAGTTTCATTAGCAGCAAGCAGAACAGGAGTTTGATGATCTAATATTTGGAAAAATGGTAGCCAAAATAACAGTGTAAAAATTATTTGTGAAAAAAAAAAAACCAACAAAAAACCACAAAACTACAAAAAACTACCGGACAAGAAAAGTACTGTGAAATATGGAAAACAAAAGCACAGGCACCAAGAGATCTGAAACAGACATCAGCACCTATCACAAGAATGAATTGCTGCAAACTAATTACAAACCTTTTAAATATGTATCTTCAAGAAAAAAGCATGCTACTCCTGTTTAGAACTGCTGGAGGGGGGAGAGGCAGGAAGGGTTTCTTTGTTTTAAAGAGACAGAGCTCCTGGGACGAGGAGGAGCTAGAAAAAGGAGCGGTCAAAACAGCTTTTGATCCTTTGGATATGGTACCACAGCTCCCAGCAAATGTTTTAGCACAGGGTATTTATTAAACACCTCAAGAGTCTGAGAGAACATCAGCTTCCTGGGAAGGACGACCCTGTGCATTCCCATAGGAACGTTGCTAGACTTTCCCCACTGAAGTCAGGTGTCAGTGTTTGTTACACCACCACCAACCAAAACAAAGCACGAATTGTCAAACATCTGAAACCTTCAAACCCAAATCTGAGCAGCCAACACGCCCTGGAAAAGCCCTGTTGAAGCTGCTGAACTCAACACATGCTCACACTTAGCTGTTCAAAAGCCAGAGTCACAAATCAGCGAAGCAAAACCCAATCTTGTTTGATGAACCGTGTTTTGGGTGGCTTGGGTGTTAAAATCTGTTTTTCCTTGTGCATGTACACTATAACCCAATTAAATCCAAGGCTCTTTGCTGACCCAGACACCAGCAAAAGCAGACTTTGCTGAAACACAACAACTGGCCAAGAGAGCTGAGGGTTTATACCTGCATTAAATCAAAAGTAAGGTTTTGGCCCAAACTCAGGCACCCCGGTAGGGCACCTAAGGGTGAGCACAACCCCGGGGCAGACTCCAGTTGCCCCCCCTGCTCTGTATGTACATTAAGGGCTGAAAGGTTAGCGACGTTCTCCACATAGTATTGCCAATGCAACAGAGGGAAGATTAACTACCGTGTGAGGGAGCCAGGATTGGGAATGACCTTTTTTTCTGCTTGGGAGGATGCTTGTCAAGCAAAGATTTGCTCCCCTGGATGTGTGTCACAGCCCATATCCATCCATCCATCCATCCACCTCCTGGGCCCTCTGAACGTGCTGCAGACCAACTGCGTTAGCGCAGCTTCACAGAATGACCCAGAGATGGCAAGAGCAACAAAAGCTGCTAGGTCATTTCTGGGCACATTTTGAGAAATTTCTTTGAACCACTGCTTCACAACTTGTTTTAAGATTGATTTGTTTTAAATACAGAGGAGGGAAAGGACCTGAAAGCAGAAGGTTGGTTAAAAATGAAGGTATTCTATCAAATGGAGTTGCAGTCCATAGGGAGATCCGATGGCCTAGTTCTACAGACCCTACTCAATCATTAACCTTGTAATTATTATTGAAATTAAGCCTGACATCTGTTCCATGCCCAACTAAGAAAATAAAACATTTCCACTATAATAACAGTTGGTTAAAAATGCCCCAGGCAAGTATCTCCCTCCGTGTGGGCCACAGCAGTGCTCTGCCTCGCTGTTGTGAAAGACTTCAGTGTTAACTAGAGGTGGATACTCCCTGTGGTAAAGGGACCCAAACCTGTTTTGTTAGACAAATTTTCAAATTATTTCAGCTGGTAAGACTAGCAGCAGGGGGCACTTGTTGCATTTTGCCTCCACCAGCAATATAAGTGTAAAGCTACAGAGAGGAGGGGTCTTTTTTCTTCAGGTGCCCATCTAAGGGGGGTAATTTGCCAGCTGGCATTCACTGCACGGAAAAGTGTTGAACCCAGTTCTTCCCATTTCTTACTGCAATCTCACTTTTGTTTTTCCAATAGCAGCAAGACAGATACTTCTGTTACAACAGAAATGCATCAAGTTGCCTTCAGCCTGAAGAGAAGCCCAAGATAAACCTAACTCCGCACAAAGACGATTAAGTTTGTGCCAAAAGCAAACACTTTTTTCCAAAGCTGTCACAAAGCAGCACTCAATAAGGCCCAACAAGGCGAGTCATTCCTTCTCAGTATCTGTCAGTGCAATTCCAGGGCACACCTCCAGCTATCCACATCTTCCTTTAATAAAACAGGTCCATTGTACACCAAATAAGGGAGCAGCTTTTAATATTGTACCTCAAAATACATATTTATCAAAAGCCAAGCAGAAAGCCTCCCAAGCAAACACCTCCTTCACTCTTAATGCTGCTAAACTCCAAATACAAAACTTTTCTCTACAAAAAAATCTAGATTCAGTTGCACTGCAACTCGTCTGCCATATATAAAAACCAAGCCCAAATTAAAACCACCATAGTATGTAAGATTTAAAAAGACACTTTATTTTTTTTTTTTAAGATAGTTTTATTCTTTCCTTAGACCATAGTGTGTTAAATTGCAGTAATTCCAGACAGACAAGTTGATCCAAACTGTACGTCGATGGAGATGGTTATTTATTACCTGCTTCAAGACAAAGCTTGCCCTCTTCGTAATTGTCTGCCCCATCATCCAAAGGAAGATTAAAAGAGACAGTATAATTTCAGTTGGAGCAGGGTCATAACAGCAGCATAATCTTCAAGCAAACAATGAGATACTTTCAGAATCAAACAGAAATATGAACACCACACAGAACATTTAACCACAGGTACTTTTTGCTTGCTTTGTTCTAGAGAGGAGGAAGATTCCACCCTATGGAGGTTCCCATAAGATGAAGACAGACAAGATAGCTGAGCAAACAGAAGAAAAGAAAAAACAAACAAAAAAAGGTGTCAGTTTAACAAATGAAAAGCACCTTTGGCCATTACCCACTGGTTTTAATTAATTTCAGTTTTGTTAAACACCAATAAAATGACCTCATCTGATTCACAGCAAAACTCTGAATGGCAAACTCGGTGTGAAAGAAAGGTCAGTATAATCAGTGAGACACAGTTGTACATAAATATTCAAAGTAAACACCCCCCCCTTTTTTTTTTACCTGATTCTGCCCCTTTTCTCATGCAGTAAAAACAATCATGTAGTAGATTTAACTCCTTATCAGATTTGTATCCTGACTCCCACCCAGGACAAGAGAAACTTTAGTGCAACTGGTACCATTAAAATCACAAACAGGTTGCAGTTCATGATTAGATGTGAAGTTATTAGGAGAGTTTATGTATTAACTCATCATAAGCTACACGATTTACATACATTTCTAGGCTGTAAGAACAAGTTATTTAGTCACCAGAACTTCTTCTGAACCAAAGGCAGCAGCAGCAGGTCACTGGACAAAAGTAACATGCTGCCTGGACACCCGTTTCCAGATGTGTCCCTATCATCACTGTGACTTCAGCCCAGCACAGCCTTGCTGCCTGTAGTCCCTGAGTTTACTGGGGACAGGGCTGGAAAGCACCACTGGGGCAGCTGTGCACATACAGCTGGAACATCAGCCAGTGATCTGATGGGTTTACTCATGCCCTCAGAAGGGTTAAAGGGTTTGGTGTTGGGGGGGGGACACACAACATGGGGGAGGGGGTATTGTGTTGTTTTTAATCCAAGCAGCACACTCATTTTCATTTCTATATCGGAAAGAGAATTCTGCTGAAATTAGTAACAAATAAACGAGGCAAGGAACAGGAGATGCATTCTTTAAACAACGAAAAATAAAGCAGAAGAAACCAGCTGTTTTACTTCAAAAGCACCTATGCGAGTACAGCCTTCAAATGCAATCCACTTTAAAATGTCAGAAGAATTTAAAGCACAGTCATGTAGTTTCATCATCTACTGCTGTCTGTACAAACTCACTTTCAAACTCTCAAGCTGCTGCTGACTCAGACTTCTACTTGGCCATTTTCTAAACCAAGGATGCGGGACTGGAGTCAGCCATGAGAATGCAGAACGAGCCCTGCCTCATCATCCAGGATGTATGCCCCAATACCAGACGGGGCAGGCAACAAAGAAATATAAACTAGTAATAATAAAGAGATTGGCTAGATTTTACGGTGAAAATAATTTGGATTTAAAAAGCCTTGCCCCAGACTGTCATGTGAAGCACTGCAACAGTGCCACGGGCCAGACAGCGGTCGGCTGCTTGGTATCAGCCCTTCCCTCTCTCCTGCCCCACCTCTTGAAGCACGTTAAGGAGCTACTGGCTTCTTGGCTCTCACTCCTGTCTTCTGCGGGGAGCGAGCCAGACATTTCATCACTGCATAAAAGCAAGGCGACTTGAACACAGCCACATTAAAAGAGAAAAACTAAAACCACAAACAAAACCAGAAAAAAAACCAAGCGCCCTCTTCTCATGCTTCGCTACTGATTTAAAAAAAAAAACAACCAGGAGGGTTTGGGGAAACTTTTGCAGGAGGCAGAGATTAAGAAAGAAATAGTCCACCGTGTGGGAACGCGACCTCTCAAATGTACCAAGTATACCATAGAGCTGGAGAGATTCCAGGGAAGAGAGGCAATACAAATTCATTCAGTAAAGCCAAAATGAGGTATTTAACTGAACCATTTACTTAGCTTGTTTAATTGAGATGGGGAGGTACCTTAAACATCAGACTCGGCTCTTTCAAAGAAAGGTATCACAACACAACAAAGGCAAGTGAAGGAACCAAGGAACCAAAAGACAGTGTGTTATGACTTGTTTTTCGTTTTAGAGACAGACCCTTACGGTTGCAAACTCCTAAAAATCAAGTTCTGTTCACATTTCAAATCAGGAAAAACCCCCTATAGCCATTACACTTGCATGAAACGTCTGTCAGATCAGGATATTGGTCTTTGCAGCTGCATGACCTTCATTTTCTCAGAAACAAAACCCCAGGCATAACTATCAAAATAGCCCTTTCACCATTAATGCAAAGGTTTTGGCAGAACACTGAATTCTCAAGACAAAAATGACATGTAAATTCTTAAAGATGTAACTTAAATATTTGAGGTTTTGTGAGCTATTTCAGAATGTATAGTCTGGAGCTTCCTGTTCACGTAGTAAAACTTAATCCTTTTCTTAACATTTCTGATTTAACAAGGCTGAGTAAGAGGTTAAAACATGCAGGAGTAAAACGCTTACAGCCTCTCCCTAAAGCAGTCATTAAGCTCAGGATCAGTTAGCAACCGTGCTGTCGATTTTTATCTAGAAAACCAGGCAAATGAGGTCACTGCAAAATTTTATGAAACCACGTTATCAAAAGTGACAGAGCAGCTGTTCACTCAAAGAATATACTGGAAAATAGCTACACAGAGGTCGTGTCTCTTCTTCCTGCGCTAGATAACACAAAGAAAATTCCTTTTCCCCACATTTCAGAAAATATGGCCGGCAGAAATGAATTGAAATGAAACAGAAATGAACACCTTACCCACAAAAAAACTATCAAACATACACTGACCTAACATTCTGACCTCCAAAACATATTTCAGCTTCAATTCTATTTTTAAATTAATTGCTGGGAAAAGGCCCGAGTCACAACCCTGCTTGGATCCCCCTCTACTGGACACTCACCAAGTGCTATGTTTATTCTAAAGTTTCCCCAGTCCAAACAGGCTCTAGCATTACCTCCTCAATCAATTTAAAGAACATGGACCTTACCCTTCACTTCTCAGAGCCACCCAGGAATACTGGCCTCCATACCCATCTTTATCTTCCCAGCTTAGCAGCGAAGTTTGTTGGAAACATCAGGAAGCTACAGGGTAGTATGAAGTCCTCTAAGAGAAAGGAATCACACTTGTTCAGCTGTGTGCTACCTACAGGCACCTTGTTTATGGTAAGGTCACAGCTGTTCCTCGCCATCTGTTAGTCAAATTCACTTGCATTGGAGGGCAACCAAACCTAAAGAGAAGCCCCACCGAAGCACAGGTGAGAAATAAAGTCTCTGCAGTTGAAGCAACATCAGGTGCATTCAATCTAGCCTGTATTTGAAGGGTCACATAGCCAGCCACCTGGAGGAACTCACTACTCAAATACCTGGAAAAAGGGAAAAGGAGCAAGTGGTAAAGAACACCTCTAACAGGCGCTGCTGGAGAAAGCCAGCATCCCGTGTGGTACAGTTACTTCTGTGCACTCCCCAGATCTTGAGCTTAGGAGCAGCCAGACATCACACTGCTAGAGCCAAACAGGCTGCTCACAACGGTAGGGAAGTTAACAGCGGGACACGACACTGAGATTAAAGACTGTAAAGAGAAGTGGAAACCAGAATCTGTGGTTATTCATCCAGTCCAGTTTTGATTTCCCATTCATCCTGTGTCATCCAGTCTACTTCCTCTGAAGCATGAGACAGAGTTACACACTTTGCTGGCAACGCCAGTCCCAGAGCCAGCAAGGCCCATGCTGCTGACTCACCTACAGAAACCCTTAGTTGTTTGATGGGGTCCAGGCTCTTCATCTCAAAAAAGCCTTTTAAGACATCAAGAAATAAATCACCTGCCTGGTTGCCTTTAACAAAAGCACTGCTACACAGGAAAAAAGGGGATGGAGCGTGAAACAATATCCACGGTGGAACAGCGAAGCCGGAAGAGAGGGATATCTGAAGAACAGAACAAAAATCTTGCAAATTAAGTCAAGAAAAACAATAAAACAGTGAAGCAGTATGGAAATGGAGCAGGAAGGTATAAACAGGAAAGCTACAAATGGAACGAAAAGCTACAGCAACTACTTTTTGTGAAAGAACAGACACACCTCGTTACGACAAAGAGTTAGGAACATGTTCCCATGTACCAACTTCCCGTGCAACAATCACCAGTTATTTTAGTGGATTACAGCTGTACGGCCCTCAGAAATCATTTCCACATACTGCTGAGGAACTTCAAAAGCAACTAACAAGTCTGAAATCAATCTCTCTTCCCTTAAAAAAAAAAAAGTTCTACCCAGCAAAACATGGTAACAACGGCATAAAGTATTTCACATGAACAATGGAGAGGGGGTTCGGGCTGTAGGCTGCTCTAGGCTATGATTCATTCATGGCGCGCCGCCAAAAAAATAAATACATTCAAGACCAATGGCCTCCAGGGGAAAGGTAGGCCACTTTTTAAAAAGCACAGAGATAAATGATTTACAGAACAGAATAGAGTTTAAGATTTCAGCCCGTATGGATGATGAGGAAGGGCTTTCTTACGTCTCGCAAAGATTTACTGCACAGGCTTGAATACTGGCAAGGCAGCAACAGATGGAGTAAACTAGGAACTATTAAACTGGGATTTGCAAAGCTCTCTCCAAAGAGCAAGAAATGACCCATTATATTGCTCTACACAAAGAGAGTTCATAAAGCCAAATCAAGATAGGGAGTGGGTATTTCAGCCACGTGAGGCAAACGGGGCCAGTTCAGATTACGGGCAGACTCTGCAGCAAACCTACACCTGTAACAGGGACGGAGCGATCCCCTGGCAGCGCGACAAGCGGTTTAAAGGTTGGGAGGGTTTGACGCCATACAGCATCTGCTGCACATAAAAATGTTTAATTAGCTGCTGAGCGGCGAGCACCACATTCCTCTTTCTTCCTACAAGTCCATTATATCTTGAATAAATGCCCTCGCTCAGCTAGCAAGGTTCAGAAGGAAGATTGCTGTTTCACCACGGGAGCAGAGACCGACTCCCTCTCACACAGACTGACTTGCAGTCGAATTCTCACGTTTGGAACCACCATTTCAGTAGCAAGCACCTTCTGAAACACCAAACCCACTTTTTAAATGTGTCTTTAATATTCAGAATATCATCTTCAACTGCATTGCTAACAGCTTTTAAAAGAAAGCTGCTCTTTTAAACACTTCCCTAGATTTCCAACTGCATTTCCTCATTTAAAAAAAGTCTAGATTTAACTCATCCCCCCAAACTCAGCAACAGTGAGCAACTGCAGAGAAGGAGAAACACCGAGCCTCTTAGGAAGCAAGATAACCTCACAGGATATTCTATTTAAAGATCTGGTACACACCTATCCTCCAAGGGACCCTCTCTCAACACAAGGGAAAACAACCACAGCCACGAGGTAACAGATAAAAACCCCTAAAGGGAACGAGCTTTTCGAACCCAGCCTTTGCTGACGCTGCGGGCCGATCCCAGGAGGGGCTCCGCAGCGTCCAACGGAGACATCACAGAGATTGGGTTTTCATATTCTTTTTTGGACTTTAAGATTCAAACCCAAGCTGCATGTTGCCAATAGTCTCAAAAAGGCCTCGCACACCTACTCCACAACAGTAGTAATGTTTGCATTTTAAGTCAAACACGTGATTAAACGCTCTGCCTGTAAGAATTCTCAACCAGATGTGGGGCAAGGCTATGACACACCAGCTCTCTCAACCAGTGTGTGAAGCAGTTACATGGTTTTTTACTGCTTGAAGCAGTATATATTTATATTATGGTTTCAAATCCTGCGGTGCTGTTATTTAACCACCTTTAAAAAGCCCCATCCACACCTTTTTGGGTGAAAACAAAACACCACCAACAACAACAAAAAAGCATGGGTTGGTTAGAATGGTTTTGTTCAATGATACTACTTCCCAATACAGCTCACTTTGTTGCACTACTACAGGAAGGAATGAGCTCCTTAAAAGGTCAGAACATCTAGTTTTGCCACTATTTTTTTTTTAATATGATTTGGTCATATTGCTTATTCTGTGGATAAGTTTTTTGCTCCATCTGTGCACCACAGATGTCCCTGGTTTGGGGTTTTTTTTTCCTTTGAGCTTGTACATCTCTAGACAGCACCTAGGAAAGCCTGCATCCTTGAGGGAATTGTAGGAATTACAAAATTGCAATACTTGCATTTTCTTTCAGAGACATAAAAGGGAGATAAACGAGGGACAAATTTGCAACAACATTTTAGTTGTTTGCCTTAGTTATCTGGCAACGTGCTCAGTACATGGAATAGCTTTCTCATAATCCAGTTTGCAGCAACTGGCATTTTTAAAACCACAAAAACAACTGTATCTTTCTACTTACAGTATTCATTTTCCTAAATGACTACAGGACTACATTTCCTTTTGACTACAGGAACAGAATTCACAGGCACCCAACAGAGGCAAATACCATTTCAACAAGAGCTATCTTGCTGAATTTGTGAAGGACAAATCATAGAAATCGTAGGAACACCAAGCTGGAAAGGAGCTACAAGAACATCTAGTCCAACCATCCTCCTGTCACCAATACTATCGACTAAGCTACTAAATCATGTCTTGTAGCACCTCATCCAGATGCTTCTTGAACACCGCCAGGGATGGTGATTCCAGCACCTCTCTGGGCAGAACATCTCAGTGCCTGAGACCACTCTTGGGGAGAAAAAGGTTTTCCTGACATCTCATCTAAATCTTCCCTGGAGCAACTTATGGCCATTCCCTCCAGTCCTGATCCTCACCAGTATTGAGCATCCTCGCCTTTAGAAGGAGTTGAGGCTCCCTGAGGCCCTCTTCCCTTAGGCCTTAAAAGAAAATAAACACAACTGCAAAAGAAAGCCCAGAATATATAAAATTAAGTTACATCATAAATAAATACAGGAATCATAGTGCTAACAATTCACAGAGAGGGTCATTTTTGAAATTGTTCTGTTTCCTACAAGGAGTCGATTTGCTGTCAATTTCAGTTTCCAATTTTTTCCTGTATCCTAAGACTTTCACATATGAGGACCTGCTCTTTAAGGGTTGCCCTCCCCCCCCTCCAAATAATACAGTGGACACTACTAAAAACTTGCTAACCCCAAACTCCTGCTGTAAAAATCAGTGTTTTGTCCAGGTCCCTGCCCATCTGCAGTTTCTCCTACAGTGTATGTACTTCAGTTGGGCCAAAACATTAAAAGCTGTTACTTCATTAGATGACTAAACCAGGCGGTTCTGCCAGCACCGACCTTCTTACCTGGTAACTATTTCACTCAAAAGGTCATGACTCCATCCTGAAATCTTTTCTTGTGTTGTTCATTTGTCCAAAAGCCTTGTATCTGTCGGGGTCTGCTTCTACCACTGGGACCAGTATTCTCTGTTCTTAAGAATTTTCCACCGAGCATTACCTAAGTAAGTCAACATCTGATTTCAGATTTCTTTTTACTACAGCTTATGCTGAAATGTAAAAAAAAATAATCATATGGCTATTTCAAGTCCTCACTACATATGAAGTTAATTTTAAGGTGGATAGGTTATATTCAGTATGAAAGACTTCTAGATTATCCAGAAAATAACCTCTTCATGCAGATAAATAATCCATCCAAACCCCCAAGGCTAATTTAATTTGAGAAGTGGCTTAAATTCCCTAGCTCTGTTTCTTATAACACAAACTTTTCAAATCAGGGGCTTTGACCTCTTACTCGTAGGGACACACACAAGCATTCTCCAGCTTAAGTTGCTTCTTTTGAGAATATGTGTCCATGGGACGGATAATCAGCCTCCTAATATCAAAAAAGGGACATTTGAAGGGATTTGTCTTACACATTTGAGATCTATCATCAACAGATAATGCAAAGGAGTAGAAATCTGCCCATAACCTTAAAAAGCTACTATTTCATAGTAACAATATTTTCCAAGAAAATAAAGGGAAACATTTAGTTCCTGTTTCTGAATTCAAATTTTGCCATTTTATATTCAAATATTAAAAAAAAAAATATTTAAATGTTTCCCTGTGATTAAGTAAGCTCAAATGAGTCATATTACATACAATAACATATTTTCTGTCTCCTATCTTAAATTTATGCTTTGAACTGCTGCCTGGAAACAATTAGCAGACAATTTCATTCCAATAATTATTCTTTTTTTAAAGTGACATCACTAAATTGAATGTAGCTTGAGAGAGCCCTACTGATCACAGGGAAAAAAAAATACATGTTAATCAGGAAAGAAACATTTTATTTCCATATTTTACCTTTAAATTGTTTTTATCATTGACACTCTCACATATAAAATGAAGAGTTCTCTCAATTTATTTCTATTAAGAAAAACATCCAAAATTAGCAAACCCACCTGGCTCAGTGCAAAAAACATTCTAGCTAGAACAGATGGTCCCAATTTGTTGTGTCACACGTGAATACCATTAGAAATGTCTGTTCCTCAATGGCATGCTTAATGTAACATGTTATGTAAAAGTCCAATTTTCTTTAGTTGAGCTGATTTAATTAAGCAAGGGAGGACAAGTTTTATCTTTGTGGTCAGTATTTTCATGGGAAAAAATAAATAAATCAGAGTGAAACAATAGGTACTTTTGTTCACAGAATTCCCATCTTTTAAGCACTTAGAATCTTCTGCCAAACAACTCACATTTCATAAATCTGCCCAAGTAGGTCCTGAAGGTCAGTGAAAGCACGATGTTCCTTCCAACTGTGACACTTCTGACAGGGCCTAGCTATGAGCTGGGTACTTGGCATCTCAGTCTTGTGAAAAGAACATACAATTTTTATGAAAGCATCCGACACCTGACAAACTTCTCATTTCAAACACTCTTTCCCAGACTGAAAGTCATGGTCCAAGTTTTTGGAATCAGAATGTCACACACAAAAAAAGAAGACTTTTCATGAAGCCCACCCTGCAGAAGCACCCAGTAAGCATCCTCAGAAGAATTCCAAGGATGAACTTGTAAGCGTAGAAATAATGTATTTCAAGAGGACAGTTTCAGAGCTCCTTAAAACTCAACGGGCTCTCCAGTTTCCTAATTCCCTGAGAGACTAAAAATCGGGACAGTGAATATCCTGAAAGTGCCTGGGCGTATTCTGGAAAATGAAGCTCGCAATACACAGAAAATGAGTGGCTTTGGTTTTTAATTCATATGTACAATCGGTCCCTTTTCCTCAGGCTTTCTGAAAATCCAAGCCATAGTACAAAGGAGAATTCATTTCAGTATTTACACATTACAGTTCCTTTGCCCTATTACCATTGAGGCCTCCCCCACTAACAAAAGTTTCTATTTTAAAAGTAAAATTGGGCACATAAATTATTAGGACAGACTTCTTAAATGCACTTTAATTCCCTCAACTAGGCTAAACAACATCTGCAAAATATTTAGAGAAGTACCATTTACCCATACACAGTGTGTCAAGACTCAAGATGTCTTCTTTAACCATCCTTTTGTCATTTTATATAATTTCTTCATACTGTAAGTTATAGATTTCTTTGCCCCTAAAAAGAAAAAGAGACACAAAATCCAGAAGATATCAACATTTAGGAACTGGCTAACTCAAATACCAGAATTCTTACTACATTAAGTAAAATATTTTCCCTGGAAAACAACCACCTAATCCATCAGGCAGACAGGCAAATAACCGTGTCACGTTGATCACACAGTAGTAATGACAAAGACTTCGTCGCATCAGAGCATGTAGAATAGAATAGGTCCCTTCTAAAGGCCTGACGATGTACACAACGACACAGAGATTCACAGGAAAGCCCTTACACCTAGTACAGAGGGAAACTGCTGATTTCCACCATTGCTCCTAAATGCTAAACAGAGAAAAGATTTTAAACCACCTGTGTTTACCACAGACCATCACCAAAACCTATACATTACGCTTTTCAAGCCCTTCCTGATCTTTACCAAGTTCTTCTGCTACCCCAGATTTTAGTTACCCTTGATGCTATACATCTTGGTTGCCTTTTTGTGGACCAATTCCACACGGAGTTGAGAAGCATCAGGCTGATGCTCCCCTTGATTAAATGCAATCAAACACTGGCACACCAGCTTTCCAGGAGAAGCAAACCCAGAGCGTTGCTATGCAAAGGTTTGTGAATTAAAAGTAAATTGGGTTGTGGGGTTTTTTTCCCCCTTGCCCCTCCCCAGGAAACGTGCTGCTGGCTATCGAGGTGGAAATCTGCTCTGGCTTCAACAAGTTGTAGAGTACATTATCACCTCCTTGAGTATTTTTTTTTATTGCCTCATCCTAACTAATGGCAGCTACCATTTCAGGACCGAGAGAACAGCGCGCCTGCAAGAGAACAAAAACTCAACTTGCATAATGAAATGACATCTGTGTCCTTAGGTAACAAAAGGTAATACAGAAATGATGATGGGTATGGAAAACCTCATTAATAAGGCTGTACCCAGGTGAAGTGAAAGAAGGAAAGACAGTAATATGACAGCAAACAGCTGCAATCCAGCAACACTGCCAGTATCAGAAGTATACCAAGGCACCAGAGCGAATACCCTGCCACAGGGATGTTGTCTGGGCCAGTTCTGCTTCAGAGTAACCTGCCTGTCACCTGCTTATAACAAACCTCCTATGAAGCCAGAAGAGCTGTCATACACTTAGCACCATCCCGCAGCAGCCCACAAGTAGGGAACTTTGGCCAATACCCTACCATTGGCTACCCTGTAGCCAATACCCTACCTAGGCCTACCGTGAGGGAAGGCATTTCTCAACTTTCATATAGATAGAGCAGCAGCAGCAGCCATGGCCTCCAAGCTTCTGCAAGTTTTAGGAATGAAGGGATCCAGGATGACTCCTCCCCACGCAATTTGTAAAGCGTACCCTCAGTTGAAACACTTTCTGAAGTTCTACCAGAGATAAACCTTCTCTTACAGACCTAGAATAAAATAAAAATAAAAAACCTCAAAACCCACAGCCTTTTGCTGGATTCGTTATCCAGTGTTTGGAAACTTGAAACCAAAATATTGTTAGTCTTGGCATTTCAGTGGGGCTCCGAGATCCTAGCCAGTGGAGCTACTTATTTTTCCTCCTTCCAGCTTTTTGTGATTAAAGAAGGACCCCAAAACAAACAAACAAACAAAAAAGCCCAACACAACATGAAATACAGAGTGACATTTCAGATTACAACACAGTCTAATCACACCCTTAACCAACTCAAATCTGGAAAGGCAAGTTTTTAATGCTGCCCCAAAAGCTTTCATTTTGACACTCACATGCACAGATTAAAAAGCATGGAATGTTACACTTACTACCAGCTTTCTTATGTTTATTTAATAGAACACTGTTTGCCTGACAAGACTCACTAAAAGCTCTCAGAAGCAATTTAGCCAGAAGTCAAGGAGTGTGACAGAGCAAAAGACAAGGAAAGGTCTTTGGGAACAAAGAGGCAACTGAAGAGTTGCCTTTAGCCACCTATTGCACTGGATTTTGTGGGGGGGAAAAGAGCTGTATGATAATACTTGGTTTTGAAGAGGCCTTAGAAAGTTATCAAATAAAACCCAAATACTTTCATGTGAAAGATGCATTCAGTATTAGCGGTCTAGAGTCACAGTAAGTCAAATGACTCTGCAGTAATACAGAAAAGCACATGCTCTATTTATGAAACAACGTGACAGAGAGTAAAAAGCCTGTCACAACAAAATATACTGTATCTAATCAGTTTTGCACTTCCTGAGTCTCTAATTGCAATTTGAATAAACTCAACTTTACCTCTTGTATGGAATCATCCGTATATATTTTTTCAACTTATGAAACCCCATGCATCCCATATGTAAGCTCAAACTTTTCTATATTTAATAGGTTTTTGTTAGAAGCAAGCACTCTAACGAAGTCACGATGGGCTTTTCTTTGCAGCATCTCAAATAAAAAGCAAATAATCCTGTAAATTCTGAAGCACCTTGCATATCTGCATTAAAATTGCACACAGTGTAAGAATTCCAGCTGCAGAACAAGGCCAGACTGTTAAAGCTATGTTAAAGCTATGTTAAAGCTATGTTAAAGCTATGTAACCGTACAGCTTTGAAAATTACTGTCCCATCTCCTAGGTGCTATCCATCCAGGATACAGCCCCTCCAATCCTGACATTTCTCAGCCAGAAATGCTGCTGATCTGCCATCCCAATGCAGTCAGCATACTTTTGGAAGGGCAGTAGAGCAAACCAGCAGGAAGTGAGCTGATAGAGCCCCTCAGGACTGTAGTCACTTGCGCTGGCACTGCAGCCTGCGAGTCGGCGTGTTCTATCCGCTCGCCAACCTGCTCTGCCTCTTGCAGCAGCTCCTCAGCCCACAGAGATGGTTCTCTCTCTATTTTCCCCCTGCAGGGAGCACTCTCCTGAACTCCACCCGCTGCAGCCTTATGTAATGAGATGCTTACATTTCTGCCCTGGCACATCATGCTACAAAGCAAAAATACAGGTTTGTACATACAGCTGGCTTCTTAAAGCAGCCCTTAGGGTGATGAGTCACATCTGTAGTAAAAGTTAATGGTTGTAATTATGGCTCAGTCTCAGAATCTGAGGCAGTTGAACCACATGAAAATGTCTTTCTACTTTAGCTCTGAATCTATGACTTGGTGGTTCCACCTCCCCTTTAGATTTTTCCACTATATGATACAGAACAAAGACTTAATGCACATGGAATCAAGACCACAAAATTTCAGTGTAAACATAAGCTGTATCTGGTTTTACTTAATGATCATTGTTTGGATTTTTTTGGAAGTGTTAGCACTGTAGGATATAATATAGTCTATAATATAGGTCCCCCAAAATTCCCTGCTAGTTGTGCCTGGCTGTAGTAGACTTTATTTCCTTTTGAAAAGGAAGGCTAACATCTGTCCTGCTGAACAGCTGTGGTGTGGAGGCAAACAGTTAGGTATCGTTAGTGGCTCATGCACAGGCACGCAAACCTTTTACACAGAGTTCCAGTGAAGTGCAGCGGCGTGCGGTGTCTGCTCAGGCCGCCAGAACAGCACTTATCACAGATCTACAGACTATTTTATACCTAAAGCTGTTTATTTTAGTTAAAAGGAAAAAAAAAATAAATCCTTGAAGACATAGTATACCAATACCCCAATTCTAAAAAAAACCCCAAATGTTATTCAGAGCAGCTAAAAGCATTTGTGCCAACTTAAAAGTATCTTGAACACTTGCTTCAACTGATGATTTAATTCATAGTCTTTTAAGAAATTTTCAAGGCTTGCAACATTCCTCTAGAAAGATATAAAGAATCTAAGCTGAAGAAGGATCAACATCTCCTTCAGAGGAGCTAAATATAAGAACTTCAGAGTTACTTCCCAAAGACCATGCAGACTCTGGCTATGTGGGAAAATAAATCAAGTGATGGTGCCACCTCTAATGGGAAACAGAGAGGCAATCTCACCACAGGCTCGAAGAAACACATAGGCCTATTTTCGAAAGCTAAATAGGGCATTTAACAACAAACAAAAACACAGAGCTTGAGCTCAACTTTAAAACCACACTGGCAGAGAAAGATGAAAAAAGCTCTCTCAAATGGGTTGGAATTCTTTATTTCACTTGTGCTCCCTGCCAATGCTGTTAATGCACAGCATGCCAGCTCAGCAACGGCTACTCCCAATTTAACACTTAATTTAGAGACACGCTCTACACCAGACCACCACACTGCAGACCAGAGAGTAGGCATTTCACTGCTGTTGTTGTTAAGATAAAACAATCAGCTAAGGGACTCTTTTTTTTGTCCCCCACTGCATTTCAGAAAGAATGATAACCATGTAATGCAAACTATTTCTTTTGCAAGCAGACACAGAATAGTTACCAGGAACAGCAAGACAAAAAAATGGCAACAGCTTATTCAATAGAGCCACTGATTTCATTAATCTCTTTCATAATTCTCTTATTTTAGCTACTATTCTTAACATAAGCACTGCAGAAGGACAGAGCCATAATACTGTTCCTAAAGACTCTACTAGAAAGAGTGAAAATAGGTCTTAGGGGAACAGAATATTAGACAAGATTTGGTTAAAGAATGAAGAAGAAATACAGCATCCTTAGGGATTAAATATAAAGCTCAACACTTTCCCGTAAAACACATTTCTTGCCTGAGTGAAGCAATTACTTTCTATGTAGGAGCCACAACGTTTTCTCTGCACAGACTATGTACCCATATGAATATCAGTTGTTAGAAGCCCCCCAGAATGGCCAAGCAATGTAACAGCATTAATGCCTGCCCCCTAGCGACGAGTTTTTTAAATTAAGAAACTATTATTGGGAGAAAATCCTCATTAGAAGATAAAGCAAGATTTCACATAAACTCAATCCTAACTGTTTGGAGAGAAGTATTAGAGAAAGCCACACAAAAAGAAAGAAATGAAAAAAAAAACCCAACTAAAAGAAAAAACAAAAAACAAACAACTCAGGCCATGCCCCTGGCCAGTTAAATTTAATTTTTTCATAGAATCATAGAATCATTTAGGTTAGAAGAGACCCTTGGGATCATCAAGTCCAACCATCAGCCCTACTCTACAAGTTCTCCCCTACACCAGATCCCTCAACCCCACATCTATTCTACTCTGAAACACAGTCAGGGATGGGGACTCCACCACCTCCCTGGGCAGCTGATTCCACTGACTGACCACTCTCTCTGTGAAAAACTTTTTCCTCATGTCCAGCCTAACCCTACCCTGCTGCAGCTTGCAGCCATTCCCTCTCCTTCTATCGCTCATTGCCCGTGAGAAGAGACCAGCACCAACCTCTCTACAATGCCCTTTCAAGCAGTTGTAGAGAGTGATGAGGTCTCCCCTCAGCCTCCTCTTCCTCAAACTAAACAACCCCAACTCCCTCAATCTATCCTCATAAGCCTTATTCTCCAGGCCTCTCACCAGCTTCGTTGCCCTTCTCTGCACTCTCTACAGCACCCTCTCCAGCACCTCGATATCTCTCTTGTGTTGAGGTGCCCAGAACTGGACAAAATACTCAAGGTGTGTATTCTTTCATGTGCACTACAATATAGGATTTTATTAAATAAATAAGTATATTAATACTGTGTCTGTGCTTCTGTCCATCTTCAGCGAGCAAAACTGGTGCTGGTGTGGGGAAGGAGGGCTGCAGCTGCATTAGCAAGTGTGGCATCCTTCACGTTACGTGCAGAGGGACACGTCACACGTCACAGACAACGCTCCCAGCCCTGGCTGCAGCCAGGGTGGCCCACGTAGCGACGTGCAAGAAGGTTAGCTCTGCGGGCAAGCTCTGCATTCAGAGGTTAGGAAATGCCAGAGACGGTCCCTTCCCAAATCTAACTCCTTTCCCTCAGCACACAATCTGGAGATAAGGCCAAAGGAACAAGCCTGAGTTCTGTTGCTAATGGGTTTAGCCAGATCCTGGCAGAAGTGCAGAAATACAGTTAAAATAAAACAAATGAAATTACGCTGCAAGTGAGAAAACTGAAATTTCCCAAGCCCCTCTGCTCCAATTTGGCTTGTGTTTGAGGCAAAGGATCACAATAGCTTTACAGAAAATACATGGTTTTAAACACGTGCTGTTCTATCTAACTGGCTGGTTAATAAAACACTGGAGTTTGCTTTAAAGAAAAAGAACAAGAAAACCAGCCCAATATATCTAAAGTAAAAAGCGGTTATGGCAAAGGAAAAGCATTTCAAAATACCTAGTTTCAGGTGCACAAACCAGAAAGCACGGTAAAAATTACAAGTTCTACTACAAGATGCTTCAGGACCCCCCAAAAGTCCTAGTAATACAGGAGACAGGCTGTAAGTGGTTTACTGCACGGCACACAAAAGCAGGGAACAATTCCCAGAAGTGATTTTCTATGGAAACAGACAAAAGGGGAGCATGAATACTCTGACAAAGCTTAACTGTTTTTATTTATGCTCTTGCAGCTACACACAACCAGCTACCTTCACAACACTGAATTCGAGTCGATAAGGTTGTCTTTGCCCTCTGCCCTCCATGTATTTTGCTCTACAAAATCTATTCTCCCTGGATTTAGACACAGACGGGTTACAAGCTGATACTGCTAAAAGAGGCACGTTTTACAAGAAGTCTTGACCACTAGCAGGTCATTTTGACAAGAAGTTCTAGAAGAAAAGCATCCCCTATTTATTTGGAAACCACACATTTAAACTACTACCTGCAATATGCCTAACTCATTTACAAGAATAATTTGCTTTTCTCAGATGGAGTTCTGTGCCCTTAAGTCTCTTCCAGCTACTAACAAAGTTCAGCAAGAGCTTCGTCAGACTTCTCCCGGTTAATTGAACTAGGCTATTAACACAAGCATATAAAAACTACAACTATTCCTGCTTATTTTACTCAGCAGCCCACTGATGGGCCTGAACACTGCAGTCTGTGTTTCTTTACAAGGAGGCAGGAAGTACAACACGGAGCCACCAGCTTTATGACTAAATGGGCAGTGAAAAGCAGCTGTAGAAGTCTGGATAAGGACTGCCCAGTAGGAAGCTATACAGTTACTTTTAAAAGCAGTAATGACATCACTTGTATTTAATTGCTCTTGTGGAAGAATTAGGAATAGATATGAATGAGTTCATATAGAAAATTATTAAAGCAGCTTCAAGCAAGTAGCAAGGATTTTTCACTTTGCAGGAATTCAGACTATCTCCTGAGCAGAGATTTATGTGAATGAAGGCTCAGGCCTTAAGTCTTTCTTTAAAAAAATCAAGCTGCCATGCTTTCAGCTTTTTAAAACATGAAAATCAGGTTACCTTAAATTATCTTTATCCCAGAACTCAGAAAATAGGATGAAGCTCCAGCTACGTAACTAGCAGCAACTTTCATTCAGTTAGGAAAACTCTGATAGCTGAAAAGCATCTCTAGTTTTCCCAGGTTTCTACACAAGCAAGTCATTTTTTCCCCTTCTACAGCTTCTCTCACATTGACTTTGTAATGCTCAGCTCTTTTTCTAAGTAATTATGTTTGAAGTACAAGAGTTACAGTATTATCTAATACTCACCAAGCATAGGTTCAGTTTGGAATACGTCATGTCTTCAAACACACACCTGCTTTCCAAGCCTGGTAAAACCATCTGATCCTGTCCAAGTTCCCTCCCTCAAAACTCCTTCCTTCCTTTATTTGATGACGAAATAACCTTATAGTCTACGTCAGACACCCATACTACGTACACATCAGCTAGGGATCCACTCACATGTAGGAAGCCAGAATGAACTATAAAGTAATTTTTCCCCATTGTTTTTTAAACATAAAAAGAGGAGAAGTCGTGCACATCAGCCAAAGCTGGCCCACGCATAAAATGGAACTAAGTCCGAAGGGGGGCTTTGTTGATGGGGGTTTTTGTTTGCTTGTTTAAGAGCCATGCAGACTCTAAATTCTTTTGGCATTTTACAATTTCTCAACAGTTATATAAAGCTTCTGCTTTAAATATTATTTTCCAGGGGCTTTCAGTTAGACACCCAAAAAGTTTATTCTTTAAACTCTCGCAACAAGACAGTCTTGGGGCACTATAATTATTACTCTGTGAAATCAGAAGGCCTATGTTGATAGAAATCACACACATTCTTACCAGCTGTTAGTATGGTTTTAGCACTCTGCGTTATACTGGAAGATCTCACAATTCCTGAAATGCCTGCAGACAGAAAAGCACACAGATGTTACCCATCTTAGCAGTTTTGTGGGAATTTTTTTCATCCTCCAACATTACATGAAAAAGTTAAATATTTTTCCAGTTATACAATCCAGGCAGGCTGAAAATGAAACATACATTAAGCAGAGAAAGTTTGTTTCTGTTCTGCTTTCTGATACTAATTGAAGATACTCTCTAAGGCATTGTAAACTATTTGATATGTAACATATAAAACACCAAAACCAAATCAATATTAAAACGGCAAACAACAAGTAGGAATTGATCAAATGAATTCATTACATGTTCCCATTATTTCTCTACTAAGATGATTAGTCACAAAGGATTCAGAATTGTTTCATTTAAGTGCTAGCATATTAACTTTCTAGAGCAGAACAAATCATACACAGTGTTTACTCCAATATGAAATGGGGATTTTGCACTTCTCTGATCAAGTGGAGCTGCTGATATTGTGCAGTGTTTGTTTGTCTGGCTTTTTCAAATTATCAGCTTTTGGAGATCAGGCTTGTTTACAACTTTGCACTGTGGCACATTCAGTTCTCCTTGTCCAGTGATGCTTAGGTATTAGTGGAATAGTACATGAAATATTAAAACTTGTTTTGAAAAGTACTTAGTTTTAGCTGTTCAAACATACACGCATATAGAAACATACTGATAGCAGCACAGCAAAGCTACTGTACATCACTAACTAGAAGTGCAGCAGTCCCAGAGTTAGGCTTCCACACTGGAACTCACCCTTCTGCATTAACTCTGGTTAATGTAGAATACAATTTCAAGTATTTTTAAATCCTTCTTTCAAAGTTATTTTTGTAATGAAGAACAAAGCACCACAGCGCAGTCCTCAGTCACAACACCCTACATAAATACCACCACAAGGACAGCTAGCTCAGGGTAGACAACTCAGAGCTCTGACACTACATCCAGCTCACAACCACTGCAACTCCTGCTCCCAAACCCAGCTGTTACCACATTACCATTGCACTCCAGCCATAGGAGCGTAGAAGCTGCCACAGACTGACATGAAAGGGCATTGTAGAGAGGTTGGTGCTGGTCTCTTCTCACAGGCAATGAGCGACAGAACAAGAGGGAATGGCTGCAAGCTGCAGCAGGGCAGGGTTAGGCTGGACATGAGGAAAAAGTTTTCACAGATAGAGTGGTCAGTCAGTGGAATCAGCTGCCCAGGGAAGTGGTGGAGTCCCCATCCCTGACTGTGTTTCAGAGTAGATTGGATGTGGTGTTGAGGGATCTGGTGTAGGGGAGAACTTGTAGAGTAGGGCTGATGGTTGGACTTGATGATCCCAAGGGTCTCTTCCAACCTAAACGATTCTATGATTCTATGAAAGAAGCAGGACACTTTGATACCCAGGCACAATTAATCCTATACTGTCAAGGGAGAACTGCAGCTCCCAGAAGCTTTATTTCCCCAAACAGAATTCAGCCTAAGAGCTCCCTCAGCACCTGGTTAGTGTCTAGTGGCTCTCAGGCATCTAGGGAGTTTCTGCAGCTCTTAAAGAGCTCGCAAAATTGGCCACGTGGAACTAAGGTGTGTCAAGTTGTTTCCAGGTGTAAAGGATTCTTCAAGTACTAAACATTTTTATTTTTCTGCAGAATAATAAAACATTGGTGTCTGCAACATAAGCTTTAACCTGCTCATACGACATTATGTGGCCACAGAGAAGCTCTCTGTGATGAATAGAAACACCTCAATCTTTTCCCTCAAAGCCCAAGTTTTTTGCCAGAGCTCGTGTATCTGAATTGACTGTGATGATTGGGGAGGGTAATGTTTGCAAGCTAGAAAATTAACTTAGCATTGCAATGCGTGACTGGTAGGATATATAGCTTAGTATTTAGATGAAGTTATGCCAACCAATGAAATCCTGAAGGTGTATGCATCCCAAACAGAGGTAGATGGTCTAAGTAGGCCACACGAATTCCTGAAGACCACTTCTTTCAGAATCTAAACCCAAACATAATCTTCTGCGTCAGTAGGAACACTATCTGCTAGTATTTCAAAGAACCCATTTGTTATCAAAGGAAACCAAACCCATTCTTTTAGGTTTGTATCTCAAGACTAACCTCTTGTTTGCCTGGAAGAACACGTACAATGAATCTATCATGTCTTAAAGGAGGTTACAGCCACTGATCTAGGCCTACCTTGATGCACCACAAATCCACAGTCAGGGTCATGGGCAACTTGCAGTAAAATTTCTTCCACATCTCTGTTTTTTCCAGGTGGGTCTACCAGAGAAGTTATCTTTTGTTGGAGGTTCCTTGGCAAAGCCATTAGTTGTGTAAATTGACCTTCTGGACTTTTATCAATCTGAAGGTTAGAAAAAAATAACACAGTAAAAACCATTCAGCGTTAATGAAAGTAAGTTCTCCTTTTCAAAGAAGTCAGACAAGTCTTTGAGCTACCTTTGGCCTCTGAATAATATGACAAAGAACACAATCATTGCACTTTTAAAAGTCATTGACAAACGCTGATGAAAACTTTCCAAGCACTGGGAAAATGCGGTATCTCGGTTCCGAACCTGAAGAATAACTCAGTGCAAAGATGTCAGTTTTTATCCAAGGGAAGACTAATGTCCACACATGATCCTGCTCCCCCTGCAAGTAACTAGTCGTTGAAGCTGTATCATTTCTGCTCTGTCCCATTTCCTTTGGAAACATAAGTACACTACAGTGCAAAAAAGAAAGTTCCCCAAAGACCACTTAGCTGAGTTTCTTCTGCCTGAATATAATCAAACTGCACACAGACACATTTCAAGTTTAGTTTGAAAAAACATTTTTTGTGCTTTAAACTGAAACCACATCTGGTTTGTATAATCTGAAGGAAACATTCATTCCACAATTTCCAATCCAAATCAGAAATTCAATGACCCCTTTTTTTTTGAACACAATGACACCAGCGTGCTGGCCTGTACACATCTGTACAAAATGTAAGCACAAATACTGAAAAATGCATAATGGAGCAGATCTACCCAAAACTGAAGGAAAATAGGAAAAGGTCTATTCACCCCACACAACTTTTTAGACAGATCATGGAGACAACAGACGGGAGTCTAGTTACCCTCTACACTCCCTTCTGTCAATGGGGAGAAAATGATATCCAGATGAATCACCCACTGACTACAGAGGGAGCTGACAACGGGAAGGCTCCTTAACAGTATGTGGAAGGAACCCATGCCTGAACCAGAACTATAAGAACTAGTGTCTGCCTTCAATTGTTTTTGAGGAATCTTTTACAAAAGGATTTTCTCTGTAACTCTGAAGACATATACTTGGAGAAGGGGTTTCTATTCTGCGTTAACTGTCACTCCTGAGAGTACTTACCCTCTTCAGTTTGGAAAATAACTGCCAATAATCAGATTAAGGTGTGAGGAATAAAGCACTTGGCTCAAAAACTACAGTAAAATGATGGTATTTCATCAACAGCCTCTAGGACTAATATGGAATCAGGGACAGGTTTATTATTCAACAGCATATTTGTAGGATGCTACCAGGATTTGTTTAAAGGTAACACATCAGAGAGTACTATTCTAATGAGCCATTCTGTTGGAGAAAGAGTAACTGATTTGTTTAAAAATTCATTTAAATACTTCTTCCACTGAACTGTTTGAAAGCACATTGATAAAAGAACACGGAGACAGCTGTGGTGTAATACCAATTCACCTACTTCAACGTTTGCAGTAAAAATGTTTACTGTACTCAACCTTGCTTATACCCATACTTCAGTTTCTAATAAAGGTATGTCCTAAAAGGAGGCATTTGTGAGATAATTACTAAGGTGACGTGAGGATA
>VZTM01039391.1:15917-49028 GCA_013400555.1 Jacana jacana | reverse complement strand
CACTTCCTTCTCTTAATAGTTTCTCCAGGACAATAGTAAATAGAGCTGCTTACAGTAAAGCAATTGTTTACAACCTCTGTTTAACAAAAATTCCATAATGCTTCAGATGCTTTTAAAAATCTTCTTCCTCCAAAAACCAATTATGTGTCACTTATGCTTATTTATTTCACTTTTTAGGTACAGCAACACATTTTTTTCTGCAGGAAACCTATCAATTATGGAGAAATTATAAATAAATTGATTCAATTTTGCAATGCAGTTAAATGGGAATTTAGCTGACCAGCATTATAAATTTCACTAAATGAGAAATATTAAAACAAGTCAAAGCAGCAGCAAATGCAGTTACATTGAAATTAAATAATCTTTATTAAGTGTGAATGTGAAATTCAGAATTCTTCTTTCAGTTATTTTTCTCAATGTATTAAGTTTCCTTTTTTATAAGGGCAACAGCTGTTGTAACCTGTCTCATGCTATAATACATCCCCAGAGACAGAGAAAAGCCAGTAGAGCTGAGACAGTCTATTCAAACTTCCACCCCAAATTTTTAGTTAAAAGTATAATTAACTGCTGTTCTAAGACCCAAACAGAGTTCTCCCCTTTGCCACTCCCCTCCAAAAAGTTGTTAAGAAATTAGCACTGCTGCCACCTGCTGAAAGCACACAGGATGAGGCACTCATGGGAAAACAATGACCTATTTTTTATGATACAAACAAGGAGGAGAAAACCTAAGACGATTAATTCATCGTTCAGTCAATTATAGACACTTCAACAATACATTGAACTGGAGAGGAACTGCCCAGCAAGGCAGCTTTCATCTTTAAAGATTTCCATTATTTGACTGTGTTAAATTTTGGCAACTCCTATAATTTGCTATAAAAGATAAATACTGTATTTAACATTAAAGGGACTAGGAGTTAATATAGTCCAATTATTCAAGATTTACTACAGACAGAAAACTGTGATTGATACACTTACCTTTAGGTTTTTTCACCTAACAGAATATCACTAAGGGCTACATTTCACCTCCTTTCTGAAAAATTATCTCTCTAGGACTAGGCCCATAAATCAGGGCAGAATTTTTGTTCAGTAGTGACGCACACATCCTTAACAGTTAAAGTTAAAACTGCAACTGATAATTTTCCATCCCTGTAATTTCCTGCATTTCAGGACAGATAGCTGAAGAGACAAACAGTTACCGGCTTTTGTAGGCGTCCAGCAACATAGAGTGTTTTCCAGTGAAGTAAATCATCAATCAGGGTATCAGTGCTAATTACACCGTATTTTATCATCTGGAAAAAAGCAAAGTAAAGGTTTTAGAAAAACCATATAACTGCATCATTTTCACTATAAGAAACTTACTGCTTGCTTACTTTAGCTCATTATTTCTAAGGAACACGCACCTCCAATAAAAAAATGGATGCATAGCACTAAAACATTTTAATGAACGCAGGAGGGGGAAAAAAAAAGAAATTCCTGTTTACATGCAAACTGCTGGAAAAAAAAATAAATCAAATCCTGAAAAGACCTGGGAAGATGCAGAGAACCCTCTAAGACCCTTTTTAGAATTAAAGTTACAATAAAGGCACCCCAAGATCAATCATAAAGCAAAAGACTTGATATCCCAAAGAAACCTGGTCTAGACAGACACCGCAGTGAAGAGATCTGAACATTCAAACACAATTGTTCATAAAAAGATTTTGGAAAGGTTATGATCCTTTTTTTACTAGAATAATCCAGGGTATCCTTTATGATATTGAAAACAATAATAATTAGAGATCTAAAATAAAAAAAGTCAGAGATCTAAAAAAACCCAAACCTCCTAGAGGTTTATGTGTACAGTTATTGAAGGGAGGGGTGTGTATCAAGGAGCTTTTATTTTTGCTCTTTGATGTTAAAATTGTGATATTTTTTTTTAGTTCATTTGTAACTAGAAAAAATATGAACTTTCAACAGTTTATTACAAGTTTTCCAAAGATTATCACCACAGCAATGCAGCCAGCTCCAGGATTTCTGGATAGCACAGGACCACAGCCTGGGATACGACTGAGCTATTACAGCATGAGACAAGAGCATAAAAAGCCAAGAACAACAGAATTTCAAAGCAAAGGTCATCGGTCCTTAAAATAAAATCCAAAATCCCTTTTTACATAAAGTGAACAAGGTTTAAACCCCAAATTCTCGCCTCTCATGTTGTCTTTAAACAAAACAGCAAGTATGTTGAGCTACTTTGGCTAAGTAGTCTCCAGTTTCCTGTGAAGAATTCTGACACTCACCCAACATTACTACAACTGTACGTGCTCTTGAGAAACTTCTATTAGGTGTATATTGCTCACATGGCATTTTCCCATGACTGTCCTTCATTTCCTTTCATTTCCTATCTTGCTTAAAACAACTTGCTTTCCCTACATACAGTTTGTCACCACATGGCAGAAGTTACTCAAAGTCAACACCAAGGCCGACAGATCCACTGTTTCTCTGCCCTGACTCCTACTTGCACTCCTTCTTACCAAACACAGTCTACACATCAAGGCAGGAGGAAGACTTGCTGGACAAGCTAGTTAAGCTTAGGTAGCTAAACTAGTCATTTTGATACTTCAGACACAAATATTTGACTTCATTCACTCAAACTACTTGTACTTACCCTACCATTACATGGCACTAAAGTATTGTAGTAAATCCCTGCTCCATAACTCTGTACGTTACTTATTTGTTTTGGCCCAAAGACTTTTAGGAAGGAATAATGACTCCTGTTCTTTAACAAGTTCATCATATGCCAGGTCACAGAATCATCAACAGCGAACACGAAGTCCAACATATTGCTCTGTGGATAAGGAGAAAAGAATTGGGGTTTACGTGTCAGGATGCAAGCAATGTTAATCTAAGATATGCATAGTATCAAGCTACCAGCTAATCATTTTCTTCATGAGTAAAAACCAAACTAAACAATCAAAACACAAGCATTAACATCAAACACAAAGGTTCTGATGAAGCTGTTTGTTTTCTAGTCATTGTAGCAAAGGGTCCAAAATCTTCCTGTCCTGGTTAAGTGACCAACCTTTAGCCCTCTGAAACAGGAGAGCGTGTGATGAGATCTTCATCATCCTAGTTCACAGCTAAGCATAACAGCTTAACCTCCTAATGAACAGGATTTCTACTAATAGATGAGGCCATGAATTTGGAGATGGGGGCAGAGAAAGCCAGTTTACAGCTGGCAACAAGAAACTGCACTTCTTTTTGTCAACAAAATAGTCCAAACGCCAGAGGCTCGTAGTGTACAAAGCACGCCTTGCTCTTCTGAAGAAATCAGGGGACGTGTTCCCTGCACACAGACAAGCTGAGTTTACAACTCACACCTACAACTAATATTTGGAGTGACACGGATTCAGATTCATTGGGCCTACTGCTCTCTGGGGCTAATTCTGGGCCGCACGCTAGTTAACCAGTTAATACTACTGGGAAAAGAATCTGTTAGCAACCTTTTGCCCCCATTCTTTTGTGGGGGGGTGAGATGCTGTTAGAGCCCTGAAACTCTTATTCTGTTTTTCCCTTTTCAGAAAGGAAAATGAGATACATTTAAAGTAACAGTTGTGGGGAATGCTTAATAGGCAAACTGTAATGCACACTATTGCCTACTAATGATTTTTAAAAGGTCAGGCGTGTACATTAAAGATCTAAAAAAACAATAAATAACATCACTATTTCCAAGCAGGTTGACCTCCAAACAATGAGGAAGCACCAAGAATGTGACTTAAGCGTGGCAAAGGATTTTGCCCGAGTTACCCTCGTACAGCGCACAGCAGACAGACAAGCTGCAGCTCTTTATAAAAAAAAATCATCAGTAAATAAGCCCTGAGGCACAGTTGGCTGACACAGGGCTAAAGGGCCACCTGAACCCCCCCGCAGTGACAAAGCGACCCCGGGGGACCACCCCGGTAACCTCCCGGGCAGGCAGCAGACCCCAGGGCTCCACCTGGGCCCGGCCCGGCCCGGCGGCCCCACCAACTCCCTGAGCGCTACAAGAATTTGGGGGGTTTCGTCCTTTTTCGTGAATAAGCAGCTCCAGGTAACCCATTGCGCCGCCTCCACGCCGGTAACCGAAACGCACAAGGCCCGCGGCGGCCGGAGGGAACCCCGAGGAGCCCAGCCAAGCGNGGCTGAGGCGGCGGTGAAGAGAGGCCGCAGCCGTGAGGGAGCGGTGGCGCCGGCGCACAGCGCCCTCTGCCGGCGCGCCTAGGGGTGGCGAGGCACTGCAGCTTTCCCGCCCCCGGGCGACGGCTCCATGCGGCCCCATGCGAACGCTGAAGGGGCTCACCCCAGGGCGAGAGGCGGCTGAGGGACTTCACCTCAGGGCGTGGACAGAGGCGGCGCTGAGGGAACTTCACTCAGGTCAGCCGGCGGCCACTTCGACCCCGGGGCCGCCTCCAGGGTCCCAGAGCCCCAGGAGGTCTCGTTCCCGTCCGTAAGACCCGTTGAGGTGTCGGGGAGTGGGGCTGCGGTGCGGTTCCAGTTGAGCCCTGTCCCGCCCGAGCCAGTGGGAAACGTCAATCCGAGGGGCTCCGAGGGCGGCAAAGGGGTTATAGTCAGTTGATGGGTTAAATTTTCCAGTTTTCACAACGCCCGATCCCCGTTTCAGTTTAATTATTTGCGGACATTGCAGTTCTGTGCCCCTTCTTCGATAATTTTCCCTCCTTTTTTTTTTTTTTTTTTTTGTAAATTTTCATATTTTGTACTGATTCAAGGCTCCCCTCAGGAGTTTTCACCGGCTTTATCCTCCTCCTCGCATCCCCCGCGCTATAAAAACAGAAAGCCCACAGCGTTTAATCATCGCCTTCGTGGTCACGATTGTCTCGCACTCTCCTCCTGCTGCGCCTGGCTTGGTTTTCATTTTTCCAAGCGCTACATAACAAACTTAATGCCAGTGCTAAATGTACCACAAAATGGCTCGTGAGACTGAAGCGCATCTTCTTTCCTCACGATCTTATGCTTCCCTGCATCTGTCTTCCCAAAGATCACGTTTTACCTTCCTTGTGTATATGGCTTTCGAAATACCTTATTTACGCCGTATGCTTTTCTGAGGGGAGTCTGGGAGGTCACCTCCAGTCTTAGCCACCACCAAGCTTAATTTCGTGCTTGCACTAAATTGCAAACATGATTAGCTCTTTAGACATGACTGCACTCCCAAGGTCTGCTTAAAACAAAGGCATGAAAGGATCTGTAACTCTCTGATACAGAAACCGCAGTTCGACAAACGCGGTTGAGTCACCAGCTGTACAACTGTGTTTGTGATGATAAATTAGCGTGTGATAAATCAACAGGTGTGCGAACCTGGCCATTAAGAATATCAGAAGGGAGTACCCGAGGCAAGAGAGTAATCCTTGTTGCTGTTGGCAAATAGTATAAAACTTGGAAAGATGGGAGGTGGGTGCCATCATGAAGCTGCTCCAGACCTCTACTCCTCTGAGCTTTTCTCCATCAAATGACCAGACCCCTCCTTCTAAGGCCTCCAGTCTAAATACTCACTTTCAGAGGAGAAACCATAGTATGCTAAACACATGTTTACATTAGAAACTATCACATTTTAACTAACTGATTTTTTACTATTCTGCATATTAAGGTCCCAACTATGGCTGGGGTTTGGAAACTTGTTTTCTACTAAGGCTGCTATTCAGTACCCAGTTGGGTCTTTGCACTGATTTAACCAGTTGTAAGATTATGGACCTTTTTCTTTCCTTAGTAAAAGTATTCTAATTATGAATTGTATTAATAATATATTGATAGTAATTGCTATATTAACCTATATACATTATAATTAATATATATTATTTAAATACTTCATGGCACGCAATATAAAGACCGGTAGATTTGCTGAGCTTACATTCCAAATTCTTCCTTCCCGCTTCAGTTAGCGAAAGATTTTGTATTACTTTTGAGGGGGGGATCTAACTCTAAGGCAAAATTTATGGAAGTATGCAAAGAAACATTTTTTGGGGACTACGTGCCGTTTGTCATCCTGACAAATTATAGGCAGGGTGCAAATTATAGTTGATGATAGTTTACCCATTTAAGTATTGGCTTTATGTGTTTGGGGTTTTTTTTTAACTAGTTGTACTAATTTTGCGCATTCTCAAGTACCAGTGTGAATACATTTGTGACATGTTCTATTTTTTAGTATACTTGCTGAAACTCAAAAAAGCTACCTTTAAATCGTGGGATTGTGTTTGTGCTGCTATAAATCCTAACTCCTGTCTGCTTAGTAAACAATCTAATTTGATTACTTAAGTATTTCAATTAGCTGACAAAGAAAGGTGGTATAAGTAGCTGGTATTGCTCAAGTGGTTCTTGTCACCACTTAGAAAGCTTAGTGAGAAAGCTTTGAAATATCTACACTCACTATTGTTTATTTTCTAAACTCAATTCGCTCTCACCTGCTTTACAGTGACCTGGGAACTCCAGAAGAGACCCATAAATTCTCCATCGTTAATTTTACTAAAAAGGAGATTGGGGGAGAGAAGAACAATAGTGGCTCACTTGTAAAATTATCTGGAGGAAAGCACAAGTACAAAGGTATAAAAATGTTTAATTGAGATAAGATGTTATGAATTAAAACAATTAGTTAATAAGGAAGACACTCCCCCCCATTCCAGCCTGTCTTTAAATTGCATTCAAGAGGTTAACTAAGCTGGAAGCAGCTCAGAGCTGAGGGAGAGGATGTGATGCTTTTATGTGTTTGCTGTACTGAATTTATGATGCTTATTTGCTTGAAAGTCTTAAATGTGTAGCTCTGAAAGCTAGGTAACCTTGTTTTCCTAGGGTGAGTCTAATTTAATGACAGCAGAAGATCATTAAGTATATTTTTATGTGTAGTATTCACGTAGAATACAGTTATTCTGATAAATAAGTAAAAAAGGGGAAGTTTGTTTAGAAATGAATGGACTGGTAGCCTTCCAGAGGGAAGATATACTGTTTTTTGAGTTATAAAATTAGGTATTGTTTATTGCCTTAGGTAATAAGAGCTAATTCTTGAGGGGGAATGATATCAAGCACTTTTGCACAAGTATTTTTGTATTAGAGGAAATATGGGGGGAAAGATTACTCTGGTATTGTGTAGTTAATCTCAATCTTTCTTTTACCTGCTCAAAACCTCTCCTTCAGCCCTCTAAGCTAGGGTTTTTTCATGTAACTTAAAGGCCTTATTTTCCAACTTTCCTACAACTGTGTTCTTTGCTGTGTTCCTTAACTGGCTTTTATGTATTTTAGGCTGTATCTAAAGCTTGGGGGTTTTATCTAGTACTGACTCTTAAACTGATTTTGTTTTGAATAGCACAGTTGGTTTTGAGATTTAATAGCTTATGATCTGGAACAAAATTTTGAGAGTCTAGAGAAAGAGCTTATCTAAAAGTTTCTATGAAGTTAGGTCTTACACTGATTTTGAACTTGGTCTCTGGAATGTTTTTTCAGTCTAACTTTTGCTTTGCTAACTTTGGTAAGAAAATCTGCAAACACCAGAAGGTCTTGCGTTTCATTTACACTTCCAGCCAGCACTGCTGTGGAAGGGAGCAGTTCTCTTCTAGCCGCTTGTACCAGTGTAGGTGTTTGCGTGGCTGCATATCAGAACAGATTGGAGAATAGATGTGGGTTAAAACCAACTGTAGCTTCGTTGTTTTTGTGGGTTTTTTTTTTTAAACCAGACTAGTTTTAACCAGGTCACTAATGTGCTTTACCACGCATGTTTGTGCTGGTACAAGCAAGAGATGTAAGATTTCTTCTTCTGTTGACAGTGCTGGTTCAAAAGATGCAAGTACTTGGGGTTTTTTTTATGACATTTTTCTCACTTAGAATCTTGCCTGTGATTGATTCCATACATTAAAGCTGTATAAGGAAGGGTTCAGTATTCTGTATGTTACACAGTCATGTTTTGCTTTTATTCCTTCCTTTTCAGCCAAGCAAATTCTAATACTTCAGTATATTCCTCATGAGAGCATGACAAAAGTCTGCCCTCGAGCTTTGATTTCAGTTTTTGCCCCGGCAATAAAATGCAGATTTTTAATAGCCCCCATGCAACTGGAAGGCTTACCCAGAGGTGTGATTCTTGCTTCTACCCCAACACTGTTCTCTAGGACCATAGAGTCAAGGAGGCTCGCAGGTGTTGACTCTGCTTGGTGTCTGAATTCCAAGTGGTATATGCAGCTCAACACATATGCTAAGCATCATATTCTGGGAAGTTTCAGTGTCAGAACTTCACAGAGTTACCTTAATACCAGTATCTTCAGCTAAAAATAGTAATTTTCACTAACTTAATATGGGAATTGGAATACCTACCGTCTGTTAATCTATGGGTTGACCTGGCAGTCTGGAACTGGGATTAACTCCCCTGTGCACTTCTGTATGGACCAGCGGTTCTTCTCCACGGTGTCGGAAGTGCTGTGGTTTAGGTGGTGGTTAAATACCTCACTTGTGGTACTGCTTCTCAGGAAGAACCTCATTTGGGTCTTCCTCTGCTCTTGCCTCCGTGGGTATTCCTCAAACAAAACTGACAACTTTGCATCCTTTAGTTTTTCAGTAGTGGGGAATCTGTCCTACTTTCCCATAGCACGTGTCTCTTGGAGGTGGCAGCCTCCTATGATCATAGAGCTGCTACTTGTGCTTTAACCACTATAACTCTATAAAATAGAGTAATTTTCATAAAACAGCAGCACCATCTAGATTCAGAAACTCGTATCGTGTTGTTTTAAATTCACAGCTGTTTCTGTGATTACTTTAAATTTTATTTTTTAATTTAAAGTATGGTTTACCTTAGTCGCTGCTGGTTCAGCTGCCCACAGGTATGAATTTGCTCGCTTTTCACATATGCTGACAAAAAAACCACCACCAGGTGTCCTCTGCTTCTGCATCGGGTCTGAATTGTCCTCTCGAGATCCTTCTCTGAATTCTAATCGAAATATTTATTTTTAAACAAACCAAAGTGGTGGGATGCATGCACAGACCTTTTTGCTTAGGTTTGAAGAGGCTGAGATGTGGAACCAGGTGGAAGTGTTCAGGCAATGTGTGCGATGTGGTACGTTTTTATTTGTAAAACCTCCCCCCACACCCCAGGCTTATTTGTGACCCTGTGACACATCAGTATCCAGGGGGTTATTTTCCAGCAAGGACGGAGAAAGAGCTGGATATTTCTAGGTGACTCCTCCAGATCTGTTGCTGAAATCAGCTCAGTCATCACAACTCAAAGGTTTATCCTTTGGTTGCTGAGAGATTATTACCAGACAAGTTACGATTAATCAACAAGTGGATTTTTACCAGGCAACAGTAATAGTCAAGGTACCAGAAATAAAAATGAGTGTAGAAGTTGGTCAGATACTGAAATTTGTGGCTTTTCTTCTCAGCTTCGTTCTGCTTGCTTGCTAGTTCTAGTCGGGAAGGGATTTCTGTGACAGACTGGCAATGTGTGAGAAAACATATTCTTGCACAGCAACACTTAGCATTCTGTGGGCTGCAGTGAAACACTGTGAGACAAGAATCGTGATGTGTTCCTGCGGGTGGTGTGCTGCAGGCTATTTCACTCCAGGCCAAGCAGTTATTCTGTCCCCAGCAACTTCTGGGCTGTGGGGAACTGACCTCTATGTGAGACCAAGTACCATGTAACGCTGGCTGAAATCTGCTGGGAGCTGCCAAAGTCATCAATCGTATCATTCTTCTTACTGAATGCTTTAAACTAGTACCCCACCCTAGAGCTCTTCAGAAAGTTGCACCTTATTTTCTGTATTGGGACAGGAGCGATAAGGAAAAGCCACTCTTTAGGGTGGTTTCCTCCGTGGAGGCAGACAGCAAAAGATTCTGGCGTTCCCTTGTGCCATTATTAGACGGGACAAATAGGAGCTGGTGGTTATCCCCAGTTGTTTCTATTTCAGCTCTGCACTCCTGAATTATTAACAGCCTTGGCTCTGGAAAGGTAACAGAACTCTGGCTGTATTCCCTGTGGCATTAGTCTGGAGCAATACCAGATGGAAGTAGTGAGGCAAGTGATGAAACACCACCTGAAGGTGACTTCAGTAACAAGTACTGAGGATGCTAATAATGCTCTCAGGATGTTAACCTTGCCATCCTTATTTGCAGTTCTGTTTTGTGAGTATTTCTAATTGAAAAAGTACATTGCCTGATTAACTATAACATTTATTAAGGACTTGGTTTTTCTCCTATCATATGTGTAGATGGTAATAAGCCATGTTAATTGTGTTAGGCCAAGGGTGTGATTGTTTGAAGTTCTGAATGCCCACTGTGTATTCTGCAGTGGTTTGGGGTTTGGTTTTTTTTTGCATTTCCAAGTATTTCAATTGATTGGCTGTTAACTGTAGCTTAGGTGCATTTCATTACATAGTAGTTTGAAAAAGTGAGTGAGGTTTTTTAGTTTGCTTGTAAAATGTGTGTGTTGGAGGAACTTGTACAAGAGCTAGAATTCTAGTGTATTAGCTAAATTAGTAATAATATACTAATATCCTTGAATCTGTTCATAACCAAGGCAGTTATTATTTCAGTACAGTGCATTATTTATTAGCCTAATAATCCTAGCCACTAAACTGCATATTCTCATCATCATCTGTTACTAAAGCAGTATTGAAATTCTGTGAGCACACACAAAAAATATGAAGAGGATCATTAAGCAGAATAAACAGCAAGTGACACTGAAAAATACATTACGGTGGTATTTTAAGCTAATGCTTGTGTGGGCTGTGTGAAAGTACAAAGAGTTTATCTCCTACAATCCCTTTTGCAATTCTGCTACTAAACAAGTAGTTTGTACCGTTGCTTTCCTTTACCTGCTTAGGCAAGAGCTTTTAGCAAGAGAGGGAGGAGAGCAAGATGAAAGGACTGCAAAATGGTGAAAAAGAGGAGTGAAAGTGTTGACCTAGAAAACAAACGACACAATTAATGACCATGTCCTTGGAAATGTAATTTTTAGACAACTTATCTCCTTTTTTGTAAAGGTTGATCTTAATCATAGAATCATTCAGGTTGGAAGAGACCCTTGGGATCATCAAGTCCAACCATCAGCCCTATTCTACAAATTCTCCCCTACACCAGATCCCTCAACACCACATCCAATCTGCTCTTAAACACAGTCAGGGATGGGGACTCTACCACCTCCCTGGGCAGCTGATTCAGCTAATCTGGGCAGCTAATCTGGAGGAGCCATTTATTCCTCATAGTCTTGACTTGTGCTCTTTATCCTTTCTAAATTCTAGTCCAAATGGACACTCCAGATTGTTATTCTTCATTCTGTGCATGAAAGGGTGAATTGTCATTGTTTTTACTCACTTTTGAAAATACTCACTTTTATTGTTGTCATCAGTGGAACTCTAACTTTTCTTGCATTGCTTAAGACAATTTATTTGAAACTGTTATAGTAGGAGAGACAATCAATTCAACTCATATTCTGTGAAAACTGGAGCTTTTAATATTGACTATAATCTATAATGTCAGTATTAATTAATTTGTTAAGTTCTTGAAAACTGAGAGTCTTTTTTTTTTGTCAGTTTGCATACTAATTTAGAAATGACCATGCTTATCTGCATTTCATACAGGCTTTGATATCTGTAGTGGAAAAGAAAAATATTTAAAAGGGCATTTTCATGCAGCTAGTCAGTTCTATAGGATTATTGCTTCATTTATTTTACCATAAACGCTGCTCCTTGAAGTGTCTAAGTAGATCTGTCTGAAACATCTGCAGTTCACCCAAGCAGTGGTTATATTTACTTTCTTATTCTGCATTTAATTCCATAAGGCTTTGTCTTCCTCCTTTAGAAGAACCTCAGAGGATTTGAACTCCTTTGCAGAGCAGCAATTAGGAGCTAGATCTTACTTGTGGTGAAAATATTTTCCTTTTGGTCTCTTGAAGTTACAACATCTTCAAAGAAACTTGTGGAACATAGAATCTTAAACTCCAGTGCACTCCTAATTGGTTAAATAGAAGAGAGAAACAGCTGCATTTTCATTTCTGTTATAAAGGTGTTTCTCTTTCCTTGAAGTAAAAGGTTCAGAACTTCAAATTAATTTGACTTATAAAAAGCATGATACAGGATGAACTTATTCGTAAATGTCTTGTGTATTTTGTGTATATTATGGATGGATGTACTCACTTTGGCTGCCACCATGTTCCTGTTGAAAAGCTGGTAAGAGGTGGACTAGAGCAGAGGTGGAGAACTGACCTGCCAAGCTTAAAGGGTGGTAGTTAGTGGCTCAAAGCTGAACTGGCAGCTGGTCACACATGTAATTCTTTGTGGGACTGACTTTAATGTCACTCAATAGCTTTATAAACAATCTGGATGACTGGAATGAATGCATAGTTATACACTTTACAAATGTCTCTAAACTGGACAAGGGATGGATGTACTAGAAGGAATAATTGATCACTGAGATCTCAGTGGGATCTCTCCCAATGAATAGATAGGTCCAACAAGAATTGCATGAAATTCACCAGAGGCAGCGATGCAGGCAGGGTTTTGCCTGACTAGGTGTAGCTCAGCTGCAAAGGACCTGGGTATCACGGTGGATCACAAGCTAAAATGAGAACAGTGTGCCCTTGGAGTAATGAAGGCAGACTGTGTCGTGGGTTGCACTGTAGGTGTTTAGCCATCACATCAGGGATGTAATTATTCTATTCTGACTGGTGCTTGTGAGACTATATCTGGAATATTGTGTCTGCTTCTAGTTCCTCAGTTTACAAGATGCACTGGAAAACAAGAGAAGGTCTAGCAAAAGACAACCAAGATGGCTGGAGGGCTAGAGAAGGTGGCTTATGAGGTCTGGTTGAAAGAAAACTTGCTCTGCTCAGCCTAGAGAAGAGAGGAGATCTGATCACAGTGTTCCAATAGCTAAAAGTTGTAGAGAAGATGAAGATGCTTTCCCTTCACAAGGTGATAACAAAAGGCAACAGACACAATCGGCTTCAGGGGGAACTTGTCTGGATATATAAAAAAGAAAGACAAACCCACCTTTGCCATAAGAAGTATTAAACACTGGATTAAACACAATAAAAACAAACACAAATTCAACACTGTCAACAGAAGTGGTGGAATATTTGCTGAGAGTATTTAAGACTTGACAGGGCTTCACAAAACATAATTTAAGGCCCTGTTTCAATGCAAAGTTCTATCAGATGATCTCCAGGGCTTCTTTCCAACCTAGACTTTTCTATGATGGAATTGTTTAAGTCTCAGACAGAATCTATCCGAAACTCCTCTTTGAAGGCACTTCTTGTCACTGGATGACATTCTCATTCTTTCTCGGGTAGGTGTATTTAAGAGCACAGCATTTGACTGCCGTGTAAACACGTTCTCTTTTTGACACCTGGGTAATACACAGTTGTCTTTTAACCTGGTGTGTTTAGTATCTGTGCCTGGCTTGCTCATTGTTCAATCCAGCTGGTTAACTGTCTGCCAGAAGGTGATGCTTGAGTGCTGGAACAATCACCCATGTGAGTATGTCCTAATTTTTACCAAAGTTGAATCAGTCTATTGCTTTTTTTTTCTTAGAGTATTATGTTTCTACAAATGATTGGAATTTATTTACCTTTAAATATCTTGATGCTGAAATAGTAGTTTCTGGCAGATAAAACAGTTTGCTTTTTAAATGCTTGTATGATTTTTTTTATTTTTTTTTTTTTAATTGCCAGAGGATAAGATATTAGATGTTCTTGGGTTAGGCCTTGTTAGCACTTTGAGATTCTCAGTATTGCTTTGCTGTCTCTCTTTGTTTATGCAAAGTTTTGTGTAAAATATCCTTTGGATTTTGAGTCTGTTTTCTGTTTCAAAACAGTAATGTTGAATCTCCTTGAAGAATTTGTGATAAGTTGATAAGATCAAACTCTTGCATATATATGAAGTGCTAAAGCAAGAAATTAGTAGTATAGATCTGTAAAATCTATCTTCTTAAATGTTAGTGTCATAGCCAATGTAATAGGTTCTTAAACCTGGAGAAGCCTTTTCATTCCATTAGAAAGCGATTATTCCCCATGAATCTGAATTTTAAGACTTCTACGAGGTGCTCTTGATGGGGGTGTCGAATTTTGTGGCCTAATGTTTTAAAATCACAATGTTTCATAATCTCATTAGTGCTTTATGAAGGAAATGGTATGGACAGACATGACTTTAATTCCAGTAGGTGATTGGTGCGTTTAGCAATAATGAATTGAAATTAATTAAGAAGAGCTGAATATACGTTTTGTGATAAATTATTTACTATAGGCCTACTAGGTCCCTGAAGGAAATGGTAAAAGGAGTTTGGCTTCACACATTTAGAATTATCTTAGACAAGGCAATAGACGATGAACAGGAGGGAGCAAGGTTTCACTGGGGGTGAAATACTCCTACAAAATCTGAAATTTGTCCTGATAGCGTAGCCCTTGTGTATAACTAGGGAGGGTAAACTGCTGCCTGGTTTTCTTAAGGTTAACTTGTTTGAAAGCAAATCCGCTGCTGTGGAGAGAGCAACATTAAATAAACCCCTCTTCAGGTACTAAACCACAGAATAGTAACTTCTACTTGTCGGAGTTCTTAATTGAAGGGATAGAGTTAGTCTGTTCTGACTGTGAGATGAGCATGGTTCACGTGCGGACTCAGCAAATTTAGTTTACTTCTGGTTTTTAGACGGGTGTTTACCCAGTGTTCTAAAGGCTGAGAACTATGGATGAAATCCAGTAAAAGAAGCAAACTGTGGATAAGCAATTCATTTCAAAACTAAATAAAATATTATTAAAGGAGCATGAAGTAGTTTTAAAATATGTTCTCAGCTCTAAAGCCACAGCTTTTGACCTTGATCACTTGAATTTAAGTATCACTTGTGTGATGTTCTGTAGCTCTGGTGTTGAGGATGAAGAGGAAACTATATTTGTCATGGGGGAAGCAGAAATTTTGAAAACTGTGAAGGAGCAGGATGCACGTCACTCTAAGTGGAGGTAACGTGAAAATGCTTTTGCTCACACTTTCTGTAACAATTCTTTTTTACTTATATACTGGGTTATTACTTAGAGGTTTTTGCCCTACGTGTAATTCGTATTACCTATTCCTGTTTGGTTCTTTAAGACTACTCTTAAAAAATGTTAGCTAAACAAATAATGCAGTTAGAAGCAATTTTTTGACAAATTAGGCAGCTTTTCCTACTGCAGTGGTACCTCACTTTGCTTTAAATAGTTCAATTCCACCAGATTTTTCTCTAGATGGAGATTTTTAGCTATTATCTGTGAGCATAACTAGCTGTAGGACTAGAGAACACTGAAGAGCAATTGAATACCGCAGGCACACGCATCCCGTGTCCGGTAAAACCCCCTAAGTGTTGATACCGTAATTCACTTGAATGTGAAGTACAAATTAGATTGGAATGTTGCAGGATGCGCAAAGATTTCCATTCTTTCTGATATGCTACTGTTACTGAAAGGTTGCTGCTTTTATTTTCTGTTTCATCAGAGCCAAAACAGAGACTTTTACCAGAAGCATGGAAATGCAAGAAAGCCTTTGCTTAAAGAAAAATCACTTGCAGTTAATTTGACCCGGAATACAGATCAGAAGAGGGTTGGTTTTTTTCCCAGCCATTTGATCCTACTGCTTTCTGGATATATTAAATTTTGGACATTTGCTCCGTTCACTGAATTGCTGAATGACCTAGCAATTATTTGTTTTCAGGAGAGGAAAAAAAAAAAATGTACTCATCTTAGCTATCCATCTTACTTGGGAAAAAGTAGTTCTTGTACTTGACAGGATTGATGGAAGAGCACACATTGAAAGCAGTTGTGTTAGTCACTGCTGCTAAGTTAGCACAGAAGGTTCCCATGTTGAATCAGGGAGATGTCAGCTGCACGGCTGGGTATTTTTAGTGCTTTTCTTAGGTTCTAATTAGTGATGTCTTAAAACACAGTTAAAATTCAGATGATTCCTGGATGGCTGTTTATCTTAGCCTTATAGTAAATGAGAATAACAAATGTTTACTATTAGAAAAATGTCTACCCTGTTAGAAACAGGAGGTTCTCCTGATGATGTGGGTCGGCTTCTGTAAAGCTGAAAGGATTTTTGACAGCATTTCTTGAAAGGGTCACTCTGAGCTCTAATAATGTCAGGATTTAGATGTCTGTTGACCTTTGAGGAAACAGGCTTTTTCTGTAGCCTTTAGGAAGAGGTCTACAGCTCTGCCAACTCTTGACCACAAAATTCAAATGTCTGAGGCTTGATTAATGTTGTGTGACCTAATTATTCTATACATATACGAGCCACAAACTTCTGACGTGTTGTTTTGAGTTTAACCTATGACAAGTTGCTGTTGACCCTTTTTTTTTTAAGTGTAAGTGATTTTATAGCCAATGTGTGCCCAAATTTGTTGTTACATTCTGATACTCTTGAATTTTGGAAAGCAGTTTTTAAAGATTTGGGCAGGACTAGATTCCTTTCTGTATTTTACTTATTTTAGGCTGCTTAAGAGTAAGTGCTTTGCTTAAGGTTTGTATTTCAATATCCTGCTAACAAGTCTGTAGAAGTCTATAGGATAGCAGCAATCTTTGCCAGACTTAATTACATACAACTAAGGAGACAAAAAAATCCAGTGTTAATTAAGTAAAAGACATCTTTACAGGTACCCTGAATTTAAAAAGTAGGACAAGGAGAATCCTATACATGTATATGTATACTTGGATCATTAAAGGGAACTGACACTGTTACTGTTTGGACATGTATGGAATAATAATACATGTACTGGAATACTTTTTGCACGGGAGGTGACCTAGTTTGGCGATGTGAAATGTGACCAAGGCATGACTAATTCTTGATGCTTGTGTATGTCCACAAATGTGTACATTTTTACTATTGTTATCAGTCTGAATAGTTAAAGTTGTCTGCTAACGAGCCATCTTGTGAGGTGTTTGTCAAGGTGAACANTGTCCACAAATGTGTACATTTTTACTATTGTTATCAGTCTGAATAGTTAAAGTTGTCTGCTAACGAGCCATCTTGTGAGGTGTTTCTCGAGGTGAAGGCTGCGGTTCATTGGCAGAAGCACAGAAGTCAGTACGGTGATTTTGTGCATTCCGGTACTGGTCTCTGGCCGTACAGGAGGTTTAATTCTCAGATCTGTTTTTCTGCTGTCTTCCAAGAGAACTGAAATGTCATCACTTAAAACTCATGTTTTCAGAATAAAACGCATAACCTCCCAAAATACTGTATTGACTGAATAGTTCACCCACTTTAAGCCATAATAGTAAAGCATTCAAGCCAATTAAGGGTTCAGATCCCACTTTTAAGATTCTTCCATTCCAGAGCTGGAATCAATGTCAAGTGTTCCTGTTGACTTTATGGGAGCTAGTGAAAAAAAACCAAACCCAACCAAAACCAAACCCTAACCATTTCCTTCACTAATAGCAATAGACTGATACTTAGGACTATCTTAGGGTTGGATTTTAAGTCCCTCTGACTTGCAAATATTTCATTTTGGGGTTTAAAAATGAATATGTAGCTTAAGTAAGCAAAAAAAACAAAAGCACCTTGCAAATGCAGGACACTTCCCAGCTTGGCACTGAGTGCTTTCTGACATGGTGACACGTGCAGAGATTCTCAGACAAAAATTAATCACGAAGCAAATGTGGGGTTTTTTTTTATGTTCTTTTTTTCCCTTCGTTTAGAGAGCGCTAGGGAAAAATAGAGCTGTAAAATACCATAAGATGTTTCCCATAGGACAAATGGAGGAAAGTGTGTTAGGATCTTCTTCAGCAGAAGAGTCTTAATGTATTATGGAAATTCCTGCTGGCCTACGGCATAGCGTGTCTTGAGGTCTAATCGGAGCAGATGCATGTCATCAGTTCCTTCTCCCCAAAAGCTTGTCCTGCCTTCAAGAGTAAGACCTGCCGGGGAGCAGCTTGTAAGTGTTCAAATGATGCGCTGCCTCTGGTTGTGCAGTGTGGAAAATAAACTTTCCCCCTGTGAGATCCTGTGGACATCCAGTTAAAAATCTAACCTGCTTGAAAGTTATTAAAACGAGCTGGTTACAGCAACACTGGGGGAAACAGCTCATTAAGTGAGTCATATCCTTATTGCAGCTCTCGGATGAAGAATAATAAAGCAATGGGTAAGAAAGAACACTTGTGTTCTACCAAAGTGGAAGTGGATTAATCCAAAGTGCCGCAGAAGAATTTGGGCGCCTGCAGCATAACTAGAATTTAAAATGCAGTCACAGATTTGCTCTTTATTCAAGCATCAAGAATTCAAGTGTTGTGTGTTCTGCAGGTAGCAAATACTGGGTTTGGATTCAGACAGACATAAACACTATTCCTGTCAAATTTACTCACGGAAGAGTGCCCATTTTTTCATTCAGTCAAATGCCCGAGATCGTCTATGTAAATATTTCTCTTGAATTACTTTACATCAGCTTGCCAGTGTTTTATTTTGGCACCTTCCTTTATATTGTCTTTCCCTTTCCTATTCTTATCCTTCAGTGTACCATTGCTGACCCTTCATCTCTCTAGTTTACTGCAAGCTTCCATTTCACTTCCAGAGCGTAACACCCATATTTTTTTTTTTTAAATATGTTTTCTCCAAGCTCTTATAAATCCTGCCTGACCTTCCTCTCCCAGACCTCGCACTGTAGATTTTGGCAACGTTCCTCTCAAGCTGCTCCAGTTGCCTTGAGGGCCTCTTGTGTTGCACAAGGCAACCCAGGGACTCCATGCAGAGTGCTTAGGGGTGAGTCTGGCATTCCCCAGGATGAAGCATCATCACTCCATCTGTTGGCCCTGTGTTTTCTTGGCCCCATCCCCACTGGTCAGTTTGCTGATACAGAAGGGAAGGCAAAAGAAAAGGGCAGCCGCAGTTCTGTGCGTGAAAGCAGGCTCTTCTCTACCTGCTCTTTGGTCTGATGTAAATTCTACATTCTTCTTTTCTAGTGGCGGTGGATGCTTTCATAAAGGTGAGATACGAAGTCCAGATGGAATATTCCAGAGGTTTCTCATGCCTTTACCCAGGATGGTTGTCAGAAATCAGGCTAGGAAATGATGTTAGGAAGCCATTTTACATAAGGTTCCTGGCGACCTGGTCGTGAATATATAACACTAGCACGGTGAAAAAAATCCTCAGCCATCCAATGTTCTTTTAGCTGAAACTACACCACGGTGTTATCTAGAAATACACTATTTATAACCTAAAATATTTGAAAAGGATGAGGGTGATTAGAGTTGTTTTCTGTGTATCTGTTATTTTATGGCGTCTGAACATAGCCTTTTTATTCGTAGGTGGTTTTTAGTTACAGGTTTTAATCTTCACTTCATAGATCTTATCCATGAAACAGTGTTTATAACCTTTAGCATTAAAAAAAAGGGCAAAAAATCCCTGCAAAAGATGATTAGCTTGTAGATTGTAAAGTTTTCTGTGGAATTGCAGATTGTTGTAATTTTCTGGCCATGGAATAACAACAGCAATTCTCCCTCCCCTCTTACCCCAGTTTAAATGCCAATACTATACCTACTATATTTAAAAAATGCCAGATTATGATGACTAACTGAAGCGTTGTTGTTAATTACACCAGAAATATAATTTTGGCTTTTTTCCTTGTGTTTACACGGTCAGTCCATGCAACCTTTACAGCAACACACTTTTAATTATTTTTTTTTTAAATTTCCTTTCCTCACTGAATTTTAACAGAAGATCAATGGTGATCAAATATATTGGTTGACTGAGAAGTAGTGAGACATCCCCACATGACTGAATTATATGTGCATTCAATTCACTTTATCTTGATTGACATGGAAAAAACATTTTTACTCCCAGACTTATGTATTATATATTGTTGCTGAAACACTGTGAATTTTTCTTTAATAAGTACAAAACATAACCTTGTCCTGTAAGATTTTCTAGTGAGGAATTATAATGTACTACATAGCAAGGAGATTGCAGTATCAACTGAATATGATATATAGTTTATCTAAGGATATTATTTAGGATGCCCGTTAAAGTTGTCTTCAGATCTGATTTTTGCCTGCAGGTGCCAAATGTCTCGCTGATTCATTTCTCTTAAAATTTGGTATGTTTAAAATGAACTTGAAAAGAATAAGCAGTTCAGTTTTGCAGTTGTTGATTTCTGCATTTATCCAATTTGACCATTTAGGAGAGCTGTGTAAGGGAAATACTCTGTTCCCATAGCAACATATGCAGTCTGGAAGAGGTTCCAGGGTGTATAGACTATACTGAATTCTTGAAAAGAAAAACAAGTTCAAAACATCAGGTTAGTACAAACAACAACAACAAAAACCAAACTAAAAATGGAGGGATGTGAAGAATGCAGGTTCTGTGACAGCCCATATACAAGCAGTAAGAGGACATAACTCCTGCTAGACAGTAGAATGGCCTTTATCAAGGTGCCCTTGCTTGTTTCTTGGCAAAAGTTTCTGAAATTGCAACCTTGTCTGAATTCACTGGGTTTGCCAAGCAGCTGAGACTATGGCAGTGTGTCTGACTCAGCAAGGTTACAGCATGACCCATAAATGGAAATGATGAAATGTTGGCAAGAGGGTTTTTGTAGCGAATTCGAAAAAGACTGTTTGGCTGGGTTTTGTTGTTGGTTGTGGTTTGATTAGTACTTTTCTGATAAGTCACATTTACCCTGTGCATTTACTTGTTGGAGACCAAGCCTTCAAGTCCAAAGGAAAAATTAGGTGATCGTTTTGTTTTGTTCTTAAACGTACTCTTTAGTTGAGAGAAGAATTTAGTCCTTGTAGAAGCAGCTTGTCCTAGGATGCTCGTGAGTAGTATGCTTTTCTGGTGAACACAGCTCTGTGTCTACCAGTCTAACACAAAAAAACACACAAGTAAAACCTCAGTCCTTTCACGTGCACCTCAGTAGAACGTCAATGGAGAATGAATCTGATGAAGTCAAAAAGCAGAGAGTTGGAGAGGTTATTACTTGGAAAGAGCAAAAAGACAGTGCTTCAAATAGAGCAAGGGGAAACACAGGCATCTCTGATAAATGAAGAATGATGGGTTTGTGTTAAGAGCATTTCTAAAGTTGAATATAAATGCTGCAGCGCGACTCACCGTTGCCAAATTCATAGCTTGTGTTGAAAGTCTGGGTTAGCAACTGTAGCACTACAGTATGTCCAAGATTAGATAAATAATGTATGGTTAAAAAAATCAGAGAAGATATGGTTCTTAGCATTTGTTAATTTGTATGTTTGATTCATACATGATATAATTTACATATAAAAAGATACAAATTTCCTCAATGTGAAAGAGGAAAAAGCCAAAGTTTAAAGAGGGCTATAGTTTGATGAGGGAGACCCACTGGATTAACAGTTTTCTACTTACTGAAGGAAGGAAGAAGGTCCTGTGACTTGCTTGTCCTCATTTGTTCCTCCCCATGATCCCGCACTTCTCTTCCCCTCTCCAGACCAGCTCTTGGGATTGCCCGAAGGCAAGGTAGGCTGAGTCAGCTCTACCACCTGGCAAACACCATGCTCTGAATTCAGCTGTCACTGCTTCCATCAGCAAACAGACACCAGATACCCCTCAGGCAAGGAAAAGCTGAATTTCTTTGGGAGCTAGGGAAGAAACAGAGATGGGAGGGAAAAACACACTTTGTCTTTCAGGGCAGAAAGGAGGTTCTTTGCTTGTTCTAGGAAAAGAGAATTACAGCTCAGTCTCATATTTTTTTCTATGCCTGTAACAGCCTTGATCTTAAAGGTGCTGATGTTTACAAATAAATACATAGCTAATTTATAGGTTTCTTTTCAAAAGTTCTAAATAAGAAATTAGTATAAGTAGATGAAAATCTGCTGGTTTTTTCCCTGTGCTTTAGCATAGCTCTCCAATAGTCTCGAATCATACAGAAGAATTCCTCAGAATTTGAGATGTGTTTGTGACTGCTTTTAATGGGGTTCTGACGGTTAAATTCTTCACTTGTGTATAGCATTTATAAGGGCCATTCTTAGGACTGGCTAGAGTAGCTGAGTATCATATGTTAATGCCAAAACAGGTTTTATTTTGACTCTCCTTACCATGAGCGGTGAGGGTAGAGTACTTTGGATAATAAAAGTATAGAATCCTATTTCTTTGAGTGCACCTTTTTTCCTTCTGTATTTTACTTCTGTTACTTTCTTACTGCCTTGCTTTCCCCAACTGGACAACCATCTGTGTTTTAATGCACTTTGTGTTTAAGCTAGTTCTGTACTTTGAGAATGAAATTAGTGCTCCCTGTTGTAAAACACTTAATTTTAATTCAGATTTTGAAAACTTAAAAACGCAATTTAAAAAATCATGGTGCCACTTCTAAAATTGTGTGCTTAAATTAGGGGGAAATAATCTGCCCCTTGCTGGGTAATCCAGAAGTTCTGTTTTTCTGGCTCTTTTCTCCTTGGAGTGTGAAAATGAAGGCATATTTTCTATTAAAGATGAAAGTTTCATCCTCATGTAATAAATATAATATCATTATTCTATTATTAACAGGCAATACTCTATCATTTCTTTTTTAAAATATTTGGAGAGTGCTTTCTGGTAACTCACCCTGCTGTCATATCCAGCCTCTCTGTCAACACAAGAAGTTTCCAGGAAAAAATCCAGCCCTGAACACAAAGACAAACTGTAAAGCATAATTATTATTTTTTTTTAACAACTAGAAACATACATCTTTTACAAGAGGGTTAGGTTAGAAAATCGCTTGGGTTAAGACATTTCAAACTTGCTATTAATAATTTATCCACAGTTTTAATTTAGGTTGCTAGCATGTAAACTCCTCTAAATAGGACAAATGTCACTGTAGATTAGAAGCCAAAAGTTTGCTTTCTTGACCTCTGTGTGTCAGCTTCAGATAGTGTACCACCATCCAGAGGCATGGGGATTATAGCCGTGTTGGTAAATGTGCTTACCTGTCATTGAAGGTATTTATTCCCTTTAAGAGTAGGTAAATGGGTTTTAAGTAAGGCAAGAGCATGGCTGTTTTCCCATAGCTGTTAGGAATTACTAATGCATATAGCAGGATGGTGTGCCTATTCTGAGTAACTACTAGCATTTGGGTTGTAAAACTATCCTTAAGATGTGACCTCGAACAAGATATTGCTCTTCCATTTCCAAATGGGAATGCTAGGCAGTATCTGCAACACCTGGCTTTTGTTTGCCCCAGACAGAAAGGGCAGTAAGACTAACAGCTTTACTTACCTGTGTCATTGGACCAGAAAAGGTGTTGCAATAAAATGCCCTTTCATTAAAGAATGTGTTCTATAACTCCTGGTGTAAACAGATCTGTCCTGTAAACGGTGCTTTATTTTGCATGGTTTGTACTGAAATGGGTGCCAAAGACAAATTGCCTTGCCCAGGGTTCAGCAAAGGGGTTGATACTTAACTTCTTAGCCAGACTGGAGTTCTTGGCTTCATAAATTCATGGAAGTAGCATTGTATCTGCAAACCCACAACCACACCCTTCAAACACTGGTGCTTTCCCCATCCTCCTCTTCTGTGTCTGTCACATGTGGGTTTTTTTCTGCTGGTGCTTGGCATGTATTTAATTGTTATCATTTGATGTGCCACACAGTAAAACCATTTTAAAAACTGTTGCATGCTGGAGTAAAGGTGTTTTCCATTGTGTGACTCTTCCATTATTTTTCCCAGATTACTGTAACAAGAGGGTACTGCAGGGCAAAATAGAAAAAAGAATGCTTTCTTGAAGCATTTCAAGTAATTTCCCTCTTTTTCCCTGTGGGATTTTTGTGATTCCTATATGTTTGCAAACCTGATTACACAGATCAGTAGGCAGCAGTAAATATTTTGATAAACATGTGATATTCAGCTGCTTATGACTGGTGTGAAACAGAAGCCAATGCTGTAGAAATTCAAGCAGAACTCTGGCCACTCAATAAAATCCAAGGCAAAACACCATAAAGATTGTACCTGTTCAACCCGAATCAGGAGGTTTTGGACATAAAACTGAGTGTTTGAAGACGAAAACACTGTAAGTTTCTGTTAGTAAACAGTCAATTTAATAAAAAAGGTTTTGCATACTTCATAGCAGCTGTAGATAGATGTTATAGCTGCCTTGGGGAAGGTCAGAATAGACTACAAATTACTGCAAGACAACGAAGGAAATGAAGGTCTGTTTGCCTTGGCTTTTCCTGAGTGAAATAAAAGACCAATATCTCTGTCAGCACTTTCTAGGTACATCAAACGTGGTTGAAATGTCTCTGTTGGAAGAAACTTGGATTAGATTTGAAGATTTTGAGGCATGATAATTAGTTCATATAATATGATCAAATTTGTATAGATAAACTGAGTAGTATCATTTGTACTTATTTTAATATTGTCCATAGCCTTTAGCGTTTGTAAATTTCTCCTTGCCACATCTGGGAGTGAGCCAGCAAAAGACCTTTCTGTGTGCACAACAACAAATTCAGTATATTAAAAATTGGTCACAGAAACACTCCTTCATCTGCAAAATTTCAGAAAAAAATGAATCCTCCCTCCCTTCCTTGAGATGACACTGAGACTTTTAAAAAACGCTTCTGAGAAGAGTAAGAAAGCATGAATGTGGTACATAATCTGAATGATAAAGACCTGCCATTCTCTCCAGAAACAGTGTTCTCCAATTATAGTCAATGAGTGCCTTTATGGCTGAGATCTTGTCTAGTTTTGAGAGTGGTTTCCATACAGCTCTCCTTTTTGGAGCTGTAGAACTATGGGTAGGTGTTCATATTACCAAGATTCTAAGTACCCAAAAGCCATCCTTTGGAAGTCTTTTTCTGAATTGTGAATACTTGCACAAGATAAATTACATGTGCTAGGAAAGAGCTGGCCGTTGGCTGGTTCTCTACCTTGAGTTATGGGAGAATGACAGAAGGAGAACTGGAAGCAGTGGTTTTCACACTGTAGCCAGTTCTCACAGCCAAAAGACTAATGAGTTTGTTTTGGCAATTTCCCGACCATGTCTAATGAAAGCTTTCTCTGAGTAGTTCTGAAATGCTCTTCCACTGCTTTTCATTGAGTGTCACTGTTGATAGAAATTAAATAGCCTTTAAAGTTTCCTTGTGTGCTTTTCCAAGTGCCTGATTTGCCCTGTTCTTGTTTCAGGTCATGAATGCAGCATCTGCTGGGTCACTGACCTGCAGGAGTGAGGGCACCAGATTTTCTCCTTAAACAGGTGGCTCAGAGTTCCTGCGTCCCCTTCAACGAGCTGTCTGCCTGTAGCTGCTGCTCCTGTTTGGCCCATCTCCAGCACAGGTAGCTCATTTCACATGCATGTATTTTGCAGCAGTGGTGAACATACCCACGTGGAGGCACTGAGTATTATTCTCTAGATGTAAAATAAGTGCAGCTTTGATATGCAAAACGCCTTGGTTTTTACTGCATACACGGGCATTTTGCTGTTGGATTAAGGTGTAGTTGTCGTGGTTTTGACCAGTCGGACAGATGATGACCCCTCCTCCCCCCCCCCAAGGAAAAGAGAGGAGAGGAAAGGATTAAGAGATTCAGGAGTTTAGATAAAAGCTACTTTAATGAAATATCAGTAACAATAATATAATAAACAATAAAAAGAAAAATTAAAAAGAATATAAAAGGAAGGATAAAGAAAAAAGTATACAGTCTATACAAAACCGTATCAGGCTCCCAGGACGATGATCACGTCACCAACAGCACCAGTGAACGTCCCAGGCTGGACTCGGTGACCGGCAGGAGCTGGATTCCGGATCAGGATCAAAGGCAGACGAACAGACAGGGTCCTCCCCAGACGTCGGCCATTGAAGGAAGAAGAAAACTAACAACCCCTTGATCCCCCATCCCTCAGCTTTTTTAACTGAGCATGATGCGGATGGGATGGAATACCCTAATTGGCCAGTTTTAGGTCACCTGACAAAATTACCTGACCTTGGTTGTTCTAGCAGTAAGTATACCATCCCTTGGTATAATCAGGTCTGATCACTGTGAGACGAAACACTCTCTGAACAATGTGCTGTTAGTTTCAGACTTTAGTTAGTTAGAAGAGGCCCAGCTATAAAACTACTGAACAGAAAATTGGTTTGGTTTGCCTCAAACCAGGACAGTAGTGTAGAGCTCTCAAGGAAATTTTGTAATTAAGTAGTGCACTGTAAAACACTGTGCTGGACATAGCAATTAGCATTCATTGTTTTGCCCAGTGTTTTTAACCATACAGAGATCGAGGGTTTTGAATGTTTCTTTAATTATCAAGCCACCTGTTTCGCAGAGCTGAAGAAGTGCTGTCTCTGTGTCTAATCTGTGCTGGAGGCACGGGTGTAAGCATTTGCAATCCTGGAGCAGTGTGTCCCGTCGAAACACAGAGCGTGCTGCAGACCAGCCAAGCCAGTGCTTTTTGGTGAGAACTTTTCCTTGAAGGAAAGTCTGAAGAAATCATTGCATTTCTTTGTTTCCTCAAGGGCATAGTCAAGTCAATAAGCGGAGGAAGTGACAATAAAAGTAGAAGTACCTCTAACTAGCTATGCTTTTTAGCTATGTTTGTCGAAGAAAGGTAGGTGAGATGAATGCTGGGAGTCAGACGACTTGGGGTAAGAGTACTGTCAAACAGCAACAATAAATCTTAGTGTAAGTGTTTAAGGTCAATTTATAAGAAAGCTATGGAGGGAGGGCTGGGTGGACTGTTATGTCTTTCCTTGTCTGAGCAGTACTTTCTGTTGCTTAGTACTCGAACCTCAACTCTTCTATTAACATGTTCCCTTTTTTATCTAATGTATATAGCAAACAGGAGTTTGTTTTGGTCTTCCCAGAGCTGCTCTTGTTCAGATCTCTTTTGTGTACTTACTGGATTATTCAGAAACACGCTTCAGTGGAGCCAGTGAGATGTATCTGATTCAGTAGCCATATGAGCCAGATGTCCCTGTATTTCTGGAGACAGCTCTAATACCTAGCTGCGTGCTACCATTTTTTTGCCTCAGGGAATAAATTGATTACTGCTGAAATCAGAAAGGAATGCTCTCTTCTGAATCTCTGCCCACTGCTATAGGGAAATGAACTGGACAGATAGAACCTGGCAGACTCTGTTTCTCTATTGCTAAATTCTAATTTTGCTGTTAATGTAAAGTTTGTTCTGAGAGTAATTATAAATTGACAGGTACAAATTCATTCTAATTGCGTTTCATGAGACTACTTAATCTTCATAAAGACACTAAGTCTGCACAATGTCTTGATGTCACAAGCAGTGACTCATCAAGAGAAGGAGGATAATACAGAACTCTGTCTTTCTGGTGCTCTGTGAAAATCTAAATGGGTCTAACAAGGTATTGGATCTTTAATTTAAAAATTGGTCTCCTTTGCAGGGCACTTTAAAAACCTGCTGTTTCATTCTGAAATTAGATGTGGAAATAACTTACCATGTATTTATAAATATATCTGGAAAGCTTTTGTCATTTGATAGCTGAATATCAGGGTTTTTTCCCAGCAGCCCTGGAGTACTTAATTTCTTTTCCTACAACTGAATATATTGTGGAGAGAAGAGGATATGTGCATAAGGGAAGGAATAAAGAACCTGGTGAAGCTAATACAGCAGGATTTATAACAAATCAGTTTGGGTAATTTCATTATGGTATGTCTGTAAGAGTTTCTTTTCACTTAGATGGTACAGCAGAGAAACTTCATATGGATTAAAGTTATCTTCCTACCTTAATCACTTATGTACTTGTGTATTGCTTGGCTCTAAAAGATAAGATTTTTGAGAACATATTGCAGATTCTTAGAAAATGTAGTTATGTGAGATGGGTATCTTGTTAGAACTTTGAAGGTAGTTGTTATCAGGGACGATTCCTGCAAAGAGGCAGTGATAAGCCAGCATTCCCGTACTCACTTCACTGAAACATCTTATGTACTTTATTTAGGCATCCTATCTGGAGATTAATTAATCTATTACCTCAGAGAGTAGGATAGTTAAGAACAGCAAGAAAGCCGAGAAACCTGGCTTCAAAAAAAAAGAAAAAAGTGTCAACTGGTTCTGTTGTACCTGTTTTTTTCCTTTGCCAAGTTATACAGGCCTTTTTCCCTTCTGGAACTGATATTTAAGGATGTGCTTGTACAACTTGAGCCAGTAACTAGGTAGGTACATATGAGCATGATGGGTTCAAGGTGATATACTCTTTTTATCAAAGTATATTGGTACCTTAGATGGTGAGTGAATAGATCCCGTTATAATGAACTAATGCAGCAGTTTTGCCTAGAGCTTAACCCACAAACTGAATTTTTTTCCCACCCAGACTGAGGAAAACAAACATGCATTTCAAGAGGGACACTCTAAACTGGGCTGAGTCTCCCCTGGATAGAGGGAATGTCTATGTCTTTTACAATGACTGAAGGACGTGCCTGTCCTGCCCAAAGTAGAAACTTCAAAAAGAGCTTTGTTTTTTTCTGACTCACACTGGCACACATTTCCCACATAAAGCCTGAGAGAGATTCCCCCAGTAGCTGTGCTGCTCCCTCTGGACTGGCAGAAGACAAGACCCTGCTTTTGGAGAAGTTATCTTGGGCTTAGCACTGCGCAAACTGCAGTTTCACAGCTTCCACCAGCTTGAGTGCAGGCAGAAATGGCCATTTAGCCATAATGCTAAGATACCTACGCAGGGGATGTAACTGGAGTCAGAAATACAGGCTTTGCTACTCCAGCATTCCCATGAGTAGCACTGAAGTAAGAGCGTTGCGCAAAGTTACAGCATTTCTCTAAATCTGGAAGAGTGATAAAAGTCTGAAGTATTCCCATAGGGTATTTTTGCAAAGTACCAGATGAATAATTGCAGGGCTGTGTGACCTTTTCCAGAAATCTGTATCACAGCAGTTAGAAATGAAGAGAGTTATTTAATTGAACCGCTAATATTAATTCATTAGTGATAATTTGTTTGTGGCTCGAAGTTAGCATACTCCAGTGAAAAAAATAAGATGGGATCTGTAAATGGAAATTGTACTTCATGACTTAATATTTCTGAAATTAGGAACATCATTACTTGGCACCTGGGTCACTAATAACCTGGCTTGATAAAGTTAGACTTGTCTGAAATGAAATAGGGAAGAGTTTCTTCATAGTGTATATTCAACAACCATCTGTGATCTGAGTGATCTTCTATCCACAGGTCATTTACTGTACTGAAAGGAGAGCTAAATGGCAGCCTTTTGCAGTGAGCTGGATGAGATGGGATAGAAACAATATTCTCAGTTTCATCTGACAAGCTGTGTGACTGACAGGGAAGAGTTAGTTCTGAGGACTGAGCTGTTACTGTATGCAGGGCTGAGATGCTTGCAAGATTTGTACAGAATGGCTTATAACAGTTAAACCTCTGAAGAGAAATCCCTGTTACTTTCGGAAGGGGACTGGCGACACTTTTGAAATAAAGTATGTCAAATCACTTTTAACCAGTTCCTCTGTAGATGTACTGACTTTTGTGAGGGATGTAGGCTTACAGGAAATTATGTATTTGGATTTAAAGGTATTTAGAGCAATAAAAATAAAGTATACGCTTAACTTTCCACCTGCTAGATATAATCCAATCAAATTCTGTGAAAATTTCAAGCAAAAAATAAATAAATAGGGTGATGTCAGTAGCTAGGATTATTGTATTTTGAAACAGGAATGTTCTGCTTGGAGGTAGGCCTGTGAGAAGATGCAGGAGGAGTATTTTGCTTCCTATGTAAGTGATGCTGGTTTTCCTTTGCATATTTCCTATATAAAGTACCAGTTAAGATGTCAGCATATGGGTTTGCTCTTTGAACGTGGAAAACATAACACTTAACACTGAGGACTGAAGATCTTAATTCAGTTCCCTGTTCTGTATAATTTGGAGTGAAGCCTCTAATGATATGATCACATTTGCTTTCTCTTGCATACTCCAATTTTTTTTTCCCCTTTTTTTCTTTTCCTTCTCTCCAGAATGCCTCCACCTCACTGAGAGCACAGACAGCTTGGACAAGATGAGTCAGAGCTGTTCAGTAAACAGGCTATTAAATTCCCCTTCCTTTGCTAAAAAAAGTTATATCACCTATGCCTAAACAGACATCTTTTTGAAATTGTAGAAGTGGTTTTCAAGAGGATCTCAAGCCTGCTAGAATAGACCCATTGCTGGAAAACACTGAGAGCTTTAAAAAATAACATAAAAAGAATCCCTGGACAAACTGATCAAAACATTAGAAAAGTAGTGAGTCATACAGGCCATTAATTAAAAAAAAGTAATCAAAGGAATATTGTTAAGACAGAACTGCCTTTGTATGGGTAGAAAGCATAAAAAAAACAGGCTAAAATTACTTTAAAACATAGTGGTTGAAATAAATGATAGTGAAAAGCAACAGGGAGAAAAACACCTTTGTATGATCATAGGTGTTTTGATGTAGAACAGGATGAAAATATTTGTTTAGCTTAGTCTAAACACTTATGACACATTTATCTTTTAATGTGCTTGAGTCTCTTTGGCATCATTTTACAGTGACATATGGAGTGATAAATGTGCCACAGTTTCTCAATTCTGCCCTTTACATTCTAATTAAAGGAGAAACAACCCACTTATCTGACTGTTTTCCAGAAGGAGGGATGATGAAATTCAGGATAGCTTGTGAGTTGGAACCTTCTCTCACTTTCCCTGTGCAAGCCCTTAAAGAACAGAATTTATTTCATAACTCTCTTGTAGAGGTAGGGATCTTTTAATGAGAGAAACTTGACATAAAAATATCACAGTTTACTTCTTATCCTGAGACAGAGTAAACAATGGAAGATTTCTTATGTTCTCTAGTACAGGTGGTATTTGAAGGAGAAAAAATGAAAGCCTTTCTCTCCTGGGCTAATTTGGCACGAGGATAATCATTCTAATTGAAATGAGATTGATTTTCCAGTTGTGTTCCAGATTTTCATAGAGAAAGAAAATATTTAAATGTTCTCAGTTGACATTCTTTACGTATCACTGCAGCTTAGCATTCGCTCACAGAACCATAGAGTGGAAGGAACCCCTGGGTGCTCCTGTTACAAATGCTTTTGATATTTTAATTGTAATATATGAGACTCGATGCTTGCAGTCTCTCCTCTGAGTGTTGCTTCTGTTTGTACAAACTTTATGCTTGCCCAGGTACAGCAGAACATACAGAAGCCTGAAGTAGTGATAAAATCGTGCCAGAACCGAAAGTGGCATAAGCAGCTCTAGCAAGTCAGATGAAATCTTGTGTGATGAAAGTAGGCCCTCGTGCTAGGGAAAGGGACTGGCACAAAGGATTTCAAACCAAACCTCATCTGAGATACTTTTCACAACTGAAAGAGAACATTGACATACCATATATAAAGAAAATAAAATACAGTTTCAAAGGGTGACCTGTAGTGATCATCTAGGCAAAAGCCACTAGAAGAAGAATTTTTGTAGAGTGAGAGATCACAGAAATACTGGCTGGAAAGGCTCTCTGGAGTTCCTCTAGCCTAAGCTCCTGTGCAAAGCAAGATTGTTGCTAGTATTGGATGAGGTCAGCCATCACTTTCTGTAGCTGACCCAGAGGCAGCCCACCCTCTCTCTGGGTACCTGTTCCAGTGCCTGAGCTACCTAGTGAAGAAATCTCTCCATGAAGACCCCAAGCGTGAAGGCTGATGCCCCTTGTTTTGCTACCTTACAGATTTTGGCCTATTGTGTTTAAAGTTGATGTATAGACAGTAGTAAGCTCGTACCAGCTGCCACCCTAGCCTCCTGTTTGCCAGGTGGATCATTGTATTTCACAACCACCAACTAATGTATCTTCTATTAAATTATCTAGTTAAAAAAAAACAACAACCATCTTTTACTTTGTCTTTCTACAGTGAGTATTTCCTTTTGGTGTTGAGTATAACTGCTTCTTGGTTACTCGACAGAACTCTCTCAAATGGCACATCCCTTGGTAAGAGATGCTCTTCCTGGCTGAAGAATCCATGGCTCCTCAGTCCTTCCCATGGGAAAACTTTTCTGCACTCTGTATTGTTTTGGGTTCCCCTGCCCCCCGCTTCTCTTGATGACTTCCAGTTCATCTGTGTTTTCTGAGGTGGGAGAGTGGGAAGTCACAGTTCCCCGAAGTATTTATCATGGCAGAGTTATTAAGCAGCCAAACATCTTCTGATCTTGTAGGGGTTTTTTTCTCTTTTCCTCATACTTTTTTATATTTTGAGTGCCTTTTCACATTGATCTCACATTGTTAGAGAGCTATCAGGCTATCCATGTGTTACGAGAGGCAACAGCTAATATTAAAGGTGTAATCAGTAAGCCAAGTAATTGCCTTGAGCTTCCTGACGTTGTGTCTTTTACTTCATGCTTGTTGCTCAGAGAGATCTGTGAAGTCTACTTTAGGTTTTAGTGGCCTGGAAAACTCAGTGGTTTTAGCTCTTTCTTACAGAACATTTCTGCAAGTGTTCAACAGTATCAGTCCCCAAAAATGTGCTTGGTGACCTCATCATTTACATTCCTCCTTTGTGAGAACTGACCAATTATTCCTAAACCTCTTATTTATTAAAAGTATCAGTCCATGCAAGGTCTTTCTTCTAGGAGAATTTACTTTCATGATGAGCCTCTGGTGAGATGCCAGAGGTTTGAGAAATCCCATTATAGTACACTTAGGTATCATTTTAACAAATACAGTGACTGATTTCTTTAAAGCAGATTTCACTTAGCATTTCTCTAATGGCTGTATCTTCCCTGAATAAATGATAGGATTGTGAGCATGTTTTCATTTAACCAATTGCATTAATACTTCTGGAAGTATTGCAACTGTTTCTTTGCATCCTGAACAACGTTATTACTCAGCAGCTTTTTGCTTTAACTTGCTAACATTTTCCAGAGAATTGTCTGCTCTCCTGAAGTGTCTGACCCCATCTGGGTTTTGTCAGGTGTACCTCATAAAACTTCGTATCGTTTGAAGAAAATACAATATGCAAAGGATGAGCTAAATGGTTGAAATACAAAAGTTGTGATCATAGTTTTTGAAGAGAAGCCAACTAATAAATTAGTCTCCAAAATCAAGATCTGACATTATCACAGAAACTGACTGAAAGCAGCAGAAAGTCTGTTTTAGGCCTGATTGATTAAATAGAAGCATTAAATTCTCTGGATCTATCTATACCCTGTAGGTATGTAACCTTACAGCTGAGGTGGTGATTTTTCATGGTTGC
>VZTM01039381.1:131147-222209 GCA_013400555.1 Jacana jacana | reverse complement strand
TGTACTTCAGCAGTTGCATGTTGCCTGTAAGGAGGAACTATCTGAAGAGCAAAATTGACCTTAAGCTGCAGCTTAAGGGTAACAACTTCCTATTTTATTGTCATGATTGTGAACGCCCCCTTGGGAATGTAATCTTTTAAAGCCAAGAAAAACCATTTACAGGGAAAAGAAGTAAGAAATTGGAGACTGGCAAATCAAGAAAAATGGATGTGTTTTCACTGTCAAGGAGCAGGATAGAAAGAAAATGCGCATTGCAAGCAGTATTGCCAGGTTATGCAGCCATTATTGAAATTGGGGGATAAAGGTAAAATACACCAATATTACCCGTGGGTGATAGAGACCCTCATAATTACTGTAGTTGTCAGCCCGTTTTGTGTTACTGTTCAACCAGAAAGATCTATTCTGCAGCTTGTCAGCAAGTAACATTTTGCTTCATTAGAAAAATGAGGTGCAGATTACATGACTGTTGGGTTTGACTCATCTTAGCCAAATAAAGAGCATAAGACTGAATTTTCTCCTAGCAAAGAAGAGTTCTCCATGGAACTGAAATGCACTGAGTATTTTACATTAGTATTAACTTTTACTCAGAAGTGTTGGTGTCAGAAAGACAGCTGTTCATATGCCCCTAAAATTACATATGGCTTTGAGATGTAGGTCAGTATTTAAGTGACTTTGAAAAAGCCTGCATGAAAGAAGACACCTGCCTTTTCATTATACAAACTCTAGGAATGTATTTTGTATAGTAATAAACTGTGTTGTGCTGTAATATTTACAGGCAGTGGTGGATGCCTGACACTGGAGGTGCTAACATACCAGCTCTCAATGATCTGCTCTCTGTCTGGAATATGGCCTTCAGCGATGGGCTCTATGAAGGGGATTTTACTCTGGCAAATCACGAAAGTGAGTACTGGAGTCCATTGCCTAGGCAGCTACACTGTGCTGTTTGGAAAACAGCTTTCTGCAAGAGAGAGGATAAGTGAGAGTCAAGGGAACCACTCGGATTCAGGGAGAAGACTCTCATAAACATGCTTAAATGGTTACTTTCTTCATAGACTTTATGTGAAAAATTGTCAGAGCAGATAGTGCGTGTCCTCAGTTGAAGCTTGTGTTCCAGATGCAGATACTTTGCAGAGTATTGTCTGTATTTGTCTGGACTACAAATACTAGTTACTAAACAGAAGCCTTTGGTTTTAATTCTGTAAGTATGTGGAAATTTGAAATTTTGCAGGAAGAAAATTGATAGGGACTTTTTCTTTGGAATATGTCAGTTTAGACATACATTACAGCATCCCAAAATGTATTGTAAATTCTTAGAATCTTTAGAGTCATTTCCTCTGAAATGAACGTGTTTGGGATTGGCTTCAAGTTCAAGATTTGTGGTTAGGCCACAGGTCTGTGACCGTCCTGTTTCCTGACTTCCTAGGTCTAGCCTCTCTCTCTTTTTGTCTGACCGAGTCACTTGATGTTTTCAAGCGTTGTTTCCAAATCTCTGTCTTTTCACTGCTTCATTTGGAAAGTGTATGTGAAAAGAGGAGTCACCAGTGTTGAGGTCTCGATATGCTCACCAGTGCTGATTGAAGGAGACAGGTTCCCCATAGTATAAATAGAATCATAGAATCATTTAGGTTGGAAGAGACCCTTGGGATCATCAAATCCATCCATTAGCCACACTCTACAAGTTCTCCCCTACACCATATCCCTCAACACCACATCCAATCTACTCGTAAACACACTCGGGAATGGGGACTCCACCCCCTCCCTGGGCAGCCCATTCCACTGACTGACCACTCTCTCTGGGAAAAACTTTTTCCTCATGTCCAGCCTAACCCTACCCTGCTGCAGCTTGAAGCCATTCCCTCTTGTTCTAGTGATAATTACCTGTGAGAAGAGACCAGCACCAACCTCTCCACAATGTCCTTTCAAGCAGTTGTAGAGAGTGATGAGGTCTCCCCTCAGCCTCCTCTTCCTCACACTAAACACTCCCAGTACTTACTCCCAGCAAGCGACTCTTAATGTGAAATACTACGTTTCTCGAGGTATTTGATTGAGCTTTTCAGTTTAAAAAAAGATAATGTCAGTCTCCTAAATGGAAATATTAGAAACCAGTCCGTAGAGGTGAACCTGTGAAAGCTGTGCTTAGAAATGCTTTCTCTGTGAATACACATGTTGTTCAAAATAGGGGAATTCAGAGCAGTGTTCCTGGGAAAATTTGCTTGTTTTAACAGCTCACCGAAATATGATGGGAAGGGAGGGAGTGTCATTTCTAGTCTTTAAACTGCAAATTTGCCATGTCTTTCAGTGAATTATGCATCAGGATGCAGTATTGCAAAGTTTCCAGAAGATGGCATTGTCATCCAACAGACTTTCAAGGATCAAGGTATGCTCTTTCTGGTCTTTTTGCTGTGTTTTGAGTAGAACTTTGGAGTCAGTGCACAAGTGAAGCTACAGAGTCTAAAGGAGTAACAACAGTGGAGGGAGAAACGCATCGCAGTTATTCTTCCATCTTGCCTAAAACGTGTCACTGTCTGCCTGACAGGCAGCTGCAATATGACTGCAATATTTATATAGCACAATGATATCCATATGTATAAGTGCAGTCATTTATTGTATTTACTGTCAGTAAACACATCTGCATGGTGGAGAGGAGGGAGAGAGAGTGTCAATTTGACGGGACTGCTAGACCTGCTTTCCCTGGTGAATCCTTTTCGTTGCAGTCATGAAGCAAAAGTCCCCATCCCTGACTGTGTTTCTGAGTAGATTGGATGTGGTGTTGAGGGATCTGGTGTAGGGGAGAACTTGTAGAGTAGGGCTGATGGTTGGACTTATCCCAAGGGTCTCTTCCAACCTGAATGATTCTATGATTCTAAAAGAGCCCGTGCTTTGCTTTGACTGCCTAAAGGCACCTTCTAAAGAAAAGGAGACTAAGTACTGAATTTGAAGTTTGTCTTACTTTGTTTTTTGCAATGAGCATTAGAGGCAGGGAACCTTTAATCCAAAACTACCTTTCCACAGACTTCATTTTAGTTCATTTTGTGAACTGGGCTATTTTCCCTCCTGCTGCATATTTGGAGCTTTCAGTTCACAGGAGATGAAGTGATTGGCTGGATTTGTAAGATAAAACTGGCAGGTTCACGGCCAGGTGTCCTATGGGCTTTGCTGCAAATACCTGTTCATACTGGGAAGCTTCCTGTGCTTTTTTTTTTTTCTTTTCTTTTCTTTCCTGTTCATTGATTTTCTCAGTTATAATTGTAAGCATCTTGCAAATACATCTTTTAGATTGCAGGTTTATTACTCAGAAGCCTGCAGCACTTTTCGAGGCAGGCTTTTCAATGGTACTCCTTCAAAAATCTCTTTAGAATGTTGGTACATGTGTTTCAGGAACAGGCTGAGACGCAGACCTCTGAACCAGGGCTGGACATAACGAAAACTGGCTCTACCTGAGAGCAGCTGGGGGGAGGAAGGAGTAAAATTTGCCAAAGTTTGAAGCAGGGGGGAAGGTGGGAAAACTCACTTGAGTTCTTGGTGGTTTTTTTTGTTTTGTTTTTTTTTTAACGTTTTGTTTGGATATCCTTGTTAAGCAGTCTTTTTTGCTGCTGAATTGAAAGTTGAACAGACAAAGCACAAGAGTAACGACTAACTGCAGAGTTGCAGATTCAAGCCTTTAAAATAGGCTTCCCCTGAACAACTGCTTTAAACTACTGAAGTCAAAGCCTTTGTATTGTAGCTGCTGCTTATAGAGAGACAGATGTATTTCATAGAATGTCTCTATTCTCTTGTTGCTTCCACAGTCAGGTTTTTTGTAGGAATAGGTAGGCATGGCAGCAAAGTATGTGGGGAGTAGCAGTGTGTGTTGTGATGGCTGTTGTTTGTTTAAGTTACTGTGTCCTGTAGAATTCTGCAGGACTAAAACAACATGAAGCAATTTGTAAGGCAGATTGTTTTGATTTTAAACCTGCTGCTGAAAATACTAGGATTTTTTACTTGAGAATATTGAAGATAATCCAGGTTGTGGAGTCTTTTTCTGCTTTTCTGCCAAAGAAAGAAATGCAGTAATACCAGGAGGAATCTTTGCAGCAATCGGGGTCTTGGAACAGTTTTGCTTCTATTGTAACATCACAGGGTTTTTGATAACATTTTGCATAAATCACAGAATCTTAGGGATTGGAAGGGACCTTGAAGGATCATCCAGTCCAATCCCCCTGCTCAAGCAGGAACACCCAGAGCAGGTCACTCAGGAATGTGTCTAGGTGGGTTTGGAATGTCTCCAGAGAAGGAGACTCCACCACCCCCCTGGGCAGCCCCTGCCAGTGTTCCCTCACCCTCACCCTGAAGAAGTTTTTTCTCATATTGAAGTGGCACCTCCTCTGTTCCAGCTTGTACCCATTACCCCTTGTCCTGTCATTGGATGTTACTGAGAAGAGCCTGGCTCCATCCTCCTGACACTCACCCTTTACATATTGATAAACATTAATGAGGTTTCCTCTTCTCCAAGCTCAAGAGACCCAGACCCAACTCCCTCAGTCTTTCAAATAAATATTTCACATGAAAGAATGGCATGGCTGCATTTGTAAGTTTGCAATGCAGGCTGTGATGATTTATAGGTAAATTGATGTTTTGGCTTTGCAGGCTAAAAAAATGTGTTTGTGCTTTGCTGTAGGTCTTGAAGTTTTGAAACAAGAGACTGCTGTAATTGAAAATGTTCCTATTTTGGGACTTCACCAAGTTCCTTCCGAAGGTGGTGGCAGAATTGTTTTGTATGGTGACTCCAACTGCTTGGATGACAGCCATCGACAGAAAGGTGTGTGAGCAGGAACAGTTAGTGTCAGTGGGGGTTTCACAGCTCCTATCAGAAGTAGCTGTTTTCTAGGGAATCTAAATATTCCAAACTGGGGATTGATCTCATTTTTGCTGAGCTCTACTGGAAATGCTGTAAGATGCTGTTACAGAAAAAAAGCACCCCACATCAAATACCCCCCTGATGGGTGGGAGCATTCCCCGCCCCCCTGCACAGGCTCCTTGCCTGGTTTTCCATTCCATGAGCTTTGGGGGCTGGTTTTTTGGGTGGATTTTTTATGGGGTTGTTGGGGTTTTTTGCTGCTTTGGGGTGATTTTGCTTCCAAAAAAGCACTGCTGTTACACATGCTTGATTTGAAGTTGTGAAGAGGCCATTAGGGGATGCCTTCACTACTTCCCCAGTTGCATTTTCAAAATATTTCTGTACTACAGTGGATTTTATCTTTTGAGTTTGCTCATCAGCGTGCCTTGTTCCCTTTGCAGTGTTTCCTGTGAGGATGTATGGTAATGTTCAACGTTTCAGTTGTGCATTACTATCTTCAGCTTAATTCTGCTTTGACACAAAAGTTACACCGAGGAGTGTGACTATGTCTGAAAGTAGGAACTTCTGTTTGGGTTTTCAAAGCATTTGTTTGCAACTTTAGGTGGGAAGTGTGTGAGCTGTGTGTGCTTGTGGTTTCTGTGACACCCAGAGAAGCTGTTCTCTCAGTTGGTCCTTATAAATCCTTTTTCTAACACTTTGTCTGATGTGACTTTTAAAGCTTTTAAGAGATTGATTGGGTTTCTCTTGGCATGTAAAGCACAAGCTGGTAGATCTGTGGCTTGAGAAGCCAGAGGTAATGTGAAATCTTTTTCTGCATTTCCACTGAATGTGATGTTCAACCTGGATTTTCCTTTTCTGATTAAAAGTACATTTATAATTGTTTTAAGCTTTTGTCACCAACATTTCAAAATACTGGGTTATGTAATCCATCCTTCTCTAATTTATTTACGTGTCAAAGAACTTGCTGCCTAAGGGAGCTCTCTGCCTGTAGCTCATTTCTTTCTTTCCCAAACATTCGCTTTTTTCTTTGAAAGTTCTGTGGTTTCTACTTACTGTCTTTGGGTGGCTTCCAGTGAAACGCTGTAACACCAACATATCGTTCGGTGCCTTACGGACTTGCTGTGGATTAATGAAAGCACGTAGCATAAGATGTGCAGCTTTAAGTAATGGAAAACATTGTGACTTCCCTAATGCGGTTAAATTCAGTGTGACTTGTGAAGCAAGAAATCCTTTAAAATGAGCTTTTAAGTTGTGAATCAGGAGCTGTGTCTCCTGCCGAGATATCAGTGGCTTTTAACTGAGGTGAATTCCTAACATTTGTGAATATAAATCCTTGAAAATCTGATTGACCTATTTAAAAGTCAAAGGTGAGGGTTTAAGTGACACCAGGATTATGAGGATTAATTCCTGTTCCCAGCCAACTGTCCCTGGGGGGAGAAGTTCTGAGAAAAGTAGTTTGCTGTGTGGTGGAAATAGCTGACAAGGCATCGTCCTACTCCTGCAAATCTAAGTTTTGGAGAATTGTGATGCTGACTCGCTGGACTCCTTGTTGGTTAAGGGTAACTCTGGATTGAGGTAGTAGTAACTTAGGTGAGAATCAAAACAAGGGTTCATGTGCTGTTGAAGTGCAAAGGAAAGCCACAATCAAGTATCTGTGGTGGCGTTTGATGCCCAGCCTGGGCTGTACCGCAGCTGCTGTAGTACTGCTTTTGCTTCAGCTGGGACAGCCAGAGCCTTTCCCCTTCCTTTGTTTGTTTATGTTTTTTTAAGCTTGGGAAAGCAAATGGGTCACAACTTGCAACTAAATGCACTACCTTGTTCTTATTTTTCTTTGCAAGATATTTATTTTGTCATTTCCTTCTTTAAAATGATATCAGAGGTTACGAGCCTCCTGTATTTCCACACCAAAAAGCCTCTTAATTTTTGCAAGGACTTGGATGGCCTTGCACAACCTTGGAATTCCTGTAGTAAGACCTGTTGGTTTATGTCCTACTCCCCAAAAGCCTGATTTGGTACACAAGAGACTATTTTAAGACTGAATGATTATTTTTGTAGTGTTGGTGTATTGAGGGATGGATGTGGGATGTGTGTTGAAAGTTGCATCTTTCTGAGATTGGGTCTAGTACTTTAGAAAGAGAAAAACAAGAGCCAGAAAAACTGATTGCACTTCTAAATGTCATTGCAGCTTTCTTAACAGGAAGATAAGCCATTTTAAATGTAGCATAATCCATATCTTGTTTTGGGGCTGGGGGCTGTGAAATCCACAGATTGCTTCTGGCTCCTGGACTCCCTCTTGCAGTACACTTCTTACGGGGTGATGCCACCAAGCCTCAGCCATTCTGAAAACAGACAGCGACCACCCTCAGGAGTCGGCTACTCTCTCCCTGAGCGGATGGAAGGTGAGAGCCTTAACTTCCCACAACTGAGGGAGTGTCGGGGTGGAACTGAGGAAGGCTTGAGTTTTATACCAGTTAGGTTTGTTTGGTGGGAGCTATATGGTGTTCTGCTGTTTTACTAGAAAAGAGCACTAACTGTAGGGATTTGTTGTTGTGATACAGTTATGATTTGACTAAAGAAAACGTTCTGTTCATAGAAAAGGAATTTTTAGATGCCTATTTGTGCTAGGGAGCCAGCACTCCTACTAATGTTTTTATATACAGACTACCTCTGGAGCATGAATAAAGCATTCAGTCTTGTCTCACGTGCTGCCAGCAAAACTTGGATTGACTGCCATTTTAGGTGCAGTGTCTTACTGTTTTGTAAGGAACCCTTTGGTTCATTTGAACTGAGATTTAGCTGTGAGGCATTGTTGCTCTAAAGAACTCCTGGTTTTACAGGAGCTCTGTTAAGCCAGGGGCAAATGTCAGTAACTCTTCTACCTGACTTTTGCTAAGCTGGTCTGTCTCTGCTCTGAGTTGCAGGTAACCATTTGCATCGATACTCTAAGGTGCTCGAGGCTCACTTGGGAGACCCTAAACCCCGGTCCCTTCCTGCTTGTCCTCACTTGTCCTGGGCCAAACCACAGCCTTTGAATGAAACCGCCCCCAGGTCAGTATATGTCTTTTATACTTCCTCAAGAAGTCTCGCTTTTGAGTTCAGCTGAAAAATTACTTCTTCTATCTGCTTTGGAAAGAGACAGCTGGAATGCCTTTCCTAGAGAAGTACCAGATTGCAGAGAGGAGATGACGGTTAATGCTTCTACAGTGAATAATTCTGACTCACCTTATAGCTATGCTATGGAACTGTGGGATTTTAAAAATAGCCTCACAAGTAAATTCACTTCTGTGATTGAGTTGATCCCAAGTTAGAATGAATGGACTTGCTTAAATCCATCATCACTGCTTGCCTTTGAAATGGTTTTCTGAAGCAGCTCCTTGGGGGGCTCGCCCAACTCTGCCCTCTGGTCTATCGTTTGTCAGTCACTTGAAGGAAACATGTCAGCACGTAGCCCATACTCATCTGCTGAGCTGCTGATGGTGACTTCTGGTACAATGTGTGCAAGAGAGTTGTTAGTAAATAGTCGCCGATCCAGGTGTGTCCCTGTGGTGTCTGAGCTTAACTCCAGAGGCCTGTAAACTGCAGATCCTAAAGAATGGATGGGATTATCATTTGGTTCCGAACTTGTGAGTTATTTGTAGGTTCCAACTGGCACTTTATATGTTTCTACAAAATTCCTTTCGTTACTGAAGCAAATGAGCAGACACCTCTGTTTTTTACTCTCTTCTAGCAACCTTTGGAAACATCAAAAGTTACTGTCAATTGACCTTGATAAAGTGGCTCTGCCCAGTTTTCGACAGAACCGCCCCCAAGTGAGACCATTGTCCCCTGGAGAAAGTGGAGCATGGGACATTCCTGGAGGTAAATATTGAAAAAAAAATTAAATTTGCTCTTTGGCTTTGGTTTTTGTATAAACTTTGAAAAAACAGTAAACACAGCGCAGGCAGAAGAGAGGCTGGGTCTTTCTTTTCAGTCATGAAAAACATGCAGATAATAGTATGGCTGTCCTCGAGAAGGCTGACTGATGAAGTCTGAGAAAAATATTTCCACATATGAATAGTTTGGGAGAAAACTGGGAGGAAGATTTTGGTGAGCAGTTTTTTCGGTAGCTGAGGTTTGTTTTGGTGCTGTTGGCAGCAGTCCCTCTCTGCGGGAGCTGTGGCTGGATACCTCCTGTTAGTTACAATTCCTTGTAGGGGCACACAAAAGCAGAGTAAAAATGAAGGATTTGGTTCTCTAGCTCATCCTCACTATGTGTGTGTATGCTCTCTGGAGCAAAGACAAAATCACTTCCCTTGTAGCATCAGGATTTGGTGTGATGTACAGAAATTGCTTAGTGGTGAAATGATGGTTGAGTGTTTGCAGCGCTATTCTGATGCAGAGCAGCAGGTGGTGGTTGCAGGGGAGATCGGGGTTATACTTCCCTGTGCCCAAGTAGGTCACAGTGGAAGTGCTGGTGCTTTTCTGTAAGGTTAGCATCCTGTCTGGGTTGTGCTCATCGGTCTGCATTGTTCATCCTCCTGTCTGAAACGTAATCTGAGCAAACAGCTGCTTTGCCTTTGAAGGAGAGTCACCAGCAGGTCGGCTGGCTCAGTAGCATTAAGGCTGCAAAGACGCTGTAGCTCACACGATCAGGAGTCTCTTCCAAACCTCTTTGCTTTCCCAGGTATAATGCCCGGCCGGTACAACCAGGACGTGGGACAGACTATTCCAGTCTTTGCTTTTCTCGGTGCCATGGTGGTCCTGGCGTTCTTCGTGGTGCAGATCAACAAGGCCAAGAGCAGGCCGAAGAGGCGGAAACCGCGAGTGAAACGACCGCAACTTATGCAGCAGGTTCATCCACCAAAGACGCCTTCTGTTTGAAAGCTCTCATTTGCCAAAGATGACCTCCTACTGGTTGCTCTCCTGGGTGATCCATCACTCCCAGTGCAGGTGCGGAAAACCCAGCACTGATCATACTGGTGGCTTGGCCCTGACATCATCTCGTAGTCTTTGTTTTCTGGAGAGAAAGAGAAAAAAAGGACCTCAGTTATTACCTGTATATAAAACTGCAGCTTTAAGCAGCTGAAGCCACCAAAGACTTGAATACTATTTAAATGGCTGCTTAGTCACTACATATCCCAAGAGAGACCTTTGGGTTTTTTTAAGCTGACCAAACTAAAATTTATTTGATTAGAGGCTATTTTCTATATTTATTGTTGGGGAGGGCGGGAGGGAAAAGTCACTTTAAGGGCCTCTGCTAAGGAAAAATAAGTGCATCTTTTTGGATGAAATGCAATTTTCTACAATGGTATTACAGTTAAGAGTATAATGTACACCATTAAAGGAGGGAGGGGGCGAGAGAGAGACCAGTACAGACTGGTGAGGCATACTCCGGCAGTTTATTTTTATAAAGCCAACTACCATGATGTTTTGTAATTTTTGGTCATGCCTTCACCGTTGTTGGTGAAGCAGATTTTCAATAAATATGTTATCTATATGAAGCTCAGACAAGGTGGTAGATGGCTCTTTTTCCACTACAGAGAGCAAATTGTTGAGAAAATTTTCCTGTCTCCCCCTCTTTTTGTAGCGAAGCTGTGAGTTTTTCCCTGGCAGCTGCTTTTATCGCTGGTCCACATAAGAGTGCCTTTTCTCAGGAGCAGTAGGGAGCTGGTGGCTACCCTGGGGGACAGAAGTGGTGCCTGAGCAGGGAAGCTGTTTGTACTGGTGGGCTCTTGGGCAGCTCGTTGGCTCCTGCACAGCCCTGGACACAGCTGGAGAAGGTGCCAGAGACAGCCTCACTGGGCTGTCGAACTGCCCTGTTCAGGGGCTTACAATCATGGATGGTAGTGCTGGGCCTTGGGAAGGACACTGCAGGAGAGAACATTTCTCTGTGTGGCCCAGGGCTGTGAGGTGGCTGTGAGTAGGGTTTCACAGCACACAAGTATCCTGCAAAAAGGGTTGAGAAAACCTGTTTTCCCTAACCTGGAGAGCAGTTGGCTCTCCCCAGCCAGCTTTTTCCCTTCTGAAGATGCACTGGAGGAGGTAACATTCTGTTGCCATGCCGGAGAAGGGACCGTGCTTTCACTTTGGAGCCATTAGCAGAAGCTCCTTGGGGCTCAGGAGACTGTCCTGAGGTTGTGCTTCTGGTGCTGTCCCGGTGGGGCTAGAGCCCATTGCTCCTCCCACTCTGACTGTGCCGACACAGAGGGGATTTCGTCCCTCTCACCCATGGTGTCGAGAGCTCTTGTAGGACCAGCCAGCAGCAGCTCTGCAAGTCCTACTGGTCACAAAAGAGCTGTCAGTAAAGGTGTAAAACCCCTCAGAAGTTGGTGCAGATATCAAGGAGGAATTGTAGTCTGTGTTTTCATTTGTCCTGTTCCTTTGTACCTTTGACTGCCTTCAAACGAAGGGAGTAGTGTGAAAAATACATCAGCAGCCCTTTTTCCACCAAAAAGAGGGGAGGAGGACACCTGATGAGGTGGCAGCAGTGGGTGAAGCTGCTGAGCCATGGGGACCCTCAGGATGCAGCCTGCGCCCAGATAGATGGGAAAATGGAGAAAATACAAGTAAGAGAGCCCAAAGCCGCTGAGCAGAGAAACCCCGGGGGGGTCCGTGCCCGTTTTGGGGGTGGGCTGTGTCCCGTGGGAGGGAACCTGGAGAGCTTTGGTGTGGGTGCTAATGAGGAGTCTTGCTCCTCTCGCTGCAGCGCTAATGAGAGATTACAGCTCTGCTGCAGAGCTTGAAGCCAGAGTCAAGCTGTATCAAAGCACCGGTCCCAGTAAGAGCCCCAAATACCAACGGCTGGTATTTTACAGGCCAGTGGCCAATTTCTAAATTGTAGAGGCCAATTATTCCCGAAGCCTTTGGTGTGCAGCTAATGAAAGCCTGGAAGGGCTCTTCTAGTGGGTTCTAAGCCCCGTAGGTGGCAGTGATGCAGTGGAGGCGGCAGGCACAATTAGCCATCCTTAATTCCGCTTAGCAGCTGATTAAAGTCTCTTTATCCCTCTTACCCGGAGCAGAAGGGCACATATTTGGGAAATCAGAAACGCATTAGGGGCTGTCAGCCAGCCCCAGGGTCCCCGTGCTGGGACCAATTCTGTGTCGTCCCCCCAGCCCATGTAAGGGGTGATCTCATCCTCCTGGGGTCCCCGCGGCCTCCTCCATGTGGGTCACCCATCCTCTTACCCCAGTACCACCTTTCCCTGCAAGGAGCAGGGATGGGATGGGGTGGCTCCTCACCACTGTTGCTGGGGTGCAGCTGCCCCGGTGGACTTTCCCCTGCTGGGGACGCACCAAGGGATGCTACCTCATCCCACACCCCATGACTGGGGAAGCATCCACCAGCCCAATGGTGTCTGGCTGCAGCTGTCTTCCCTGGCCACCTGCCCTGGAATGCTCCCAACTGCCCCGTGGTGGGACTCCCATGGCTGGGGTGAACCCAGCCGGCACAGGGAGCCTCCAGGCCACACACCCCGTACTGGGACCTGCTGGGGCTATTGGTTTTCCCACCGCTCTTCCAGACGCGGGAATGGCCGCGGGACATGGGCCGCTAGTCCGGGGCCATCAGGACGCCATGAACCGTGGTCCATCCTCCCCACCCCGGAGGGCCACGGGGCCCTCGGGGCGATGCCCCTGCCGCCCCCCCGCAGCCGAGCCGTGGGTGNGGAGGGGCCGCCCCTGCACTCCTGGTGGAGATGGTAAGGGGGGGATGAAGGAGGGCCCGATCCGGGGTGGGGGGACGGGGGCGAGAGGCTGTGGGGGGACTCAGGGCCTTCGGGGATGGGGAGGAACCCGCCGGCCCAGGTAAAGGGGCAAAGAGATGGCGGGGTTGGCCTGTCAAAGGGTTTGGGGGGGCTGGCGGGGGCCCTCCCCATTCTCAGAGATGCTCCTTGGCATCCGCTGCCAGCTCAAGCTAAACCAGAATCGGAGGCTGGTCCCCTGTATGCCCCCAAACCCCCAAATCTAAACCCAAAGTATCCCACAGGGTTGTTTCTCCAATCCTCTTGCTGACCTGTCCTTCCCCGGGCCACAGGGTGAGCTGGTCCCCGGCCACGGCCCTACTGGTCCCCTTCATCTTGGGGGTTGGAGGGGGATGACAGGGGCACTTCTTGCTGGGTCCTGTCCCTGCAGGGCTCCCTGGTCTTCCTGGTGAGTGGGCTGGCTGTGCTGGGATACGCGGCGGCCCTCAGCGCCCAGCCCACCTACCAGGGCGTTGTCCGGGTGGTGTGCGGGACGGCAGCTGGGAAGCTCTGCGAGGTCTGCTTCCTCCTCAACCTCTTCATGATCTCCGTGGCCTTGCTCAGGGTGGTGGGTGACCAGCTGGAGAAATGTGAGTTGAGTGTCCCCCCCATCTCCCACGCTTGCCCAGGGCCGGTGACTCCCGGGCATGGGAGGAAGATGGTCCCGTGTAGGCTAGGGGCAGCTCTGGGGCTTTCTTGGGACCTGGGGATGTGGGTCTACCCAGGCCTGCAATGGTGTAAGGCTTCTGACCCCTGTGGGGTGCAGCTGACCCCCACACCGCCTCCCGCAGTGTGTGACTCCCTGTACCCCAACGGGACGCTGAGCGGGGCCCCCCCGCTGCCCCCCTGGTACACAGACCAGCGCTTCACCCTCTCGGCTCTCTGCATCCTCGTCATCTTCCCGCTCTCTGTCCCCAGGGAGATCGGCTTCCAGAAGTACTCCAGGTACCACCTGGGCACACCATGCCCCAAGCCACTTCCTCCCGGGTCCCTGTGGGGCCATGGGAGTCCCTCTTCCTCCTGGCTGCCAAGGGTCCCTTTGCTGATGCTTTCCCATGCCCTGGCAGCATACTGGGCACGCTGGCCGCCTGCTATCTCACCCTTGTCATCATCCTGAAGTACCACCTGCAGGCAGAGAGCCTGAGCTCACCTGAGCCCCCTCAGCCCTCCAGGTAGGGGGAGGTCACCCCACGGCTCTCCCACGCTGTCCCCTCTGGCATCAGCAGTGGCATGGTGCAGGACTGGAGCCAGTGCAGGGGTGGCTCTGGGTAGGGAGGGGGAGAACTGGGGACAGCGCTGGCAGGACAGTGGGTGGGTGGCAGCCCCCAACCCTAACTTTCACCCCAGAAATCCCCCCTTCTCCCAAAAACACCAAGTGGGAGGTTCCTGCGGTGACATCCAGGCTTCACAGCTTATGCCACCAATGTCCCCTCTGCCTCTGGGGGCCTCATGCTCTCTGCTCTGTGCTTCCTCCCCACCATGCCATAGAGCCTCCTCCTGGGCTTCTGTCTTCAGCGTCATCCCCACCATCTGCTTCGGCTTCCAGGTAGGTTACCCTGTCCCCACTGTCCCCCCACAGTGCTGACAGCCTCCTGTGGCATCCTGGACCATGGGAACACCATCCCTTGCAAGGAAGGGGACCTGTGGCAGTTCAGGTGGCTGTGGGGCAGGACCAAGGCCTAGGGATGAAGAAGAGTGGGATGGAGCACCCACAGGTGGGAGGGAAGATGTTGGGGGTTGTCCCTGCACTGTCTGCCCATGCCTTGCAGTGCCACGAGGCCTGTGTGGCCATCTACAGCAGCATGCGCAACCAGAGCTTCTCCCACTGGGTCGCCGTCTCTGTGCTCTCCATGCTCATCTGCCTGCTCATCTACTCCCTTACCGGTAACCCCAGCACCACAGCCCTTCACCCCTTTCTTGCCTGGGGGGGTGCCCTGTCCCCAGGCCTCATTCATCCTCCTCGGGGCTCCTTGGTCTTCACCGGCACAGCCGCCCACCATCGCTTCCCTGTCGTCAGGGCTCTATGGCTACCTGACCTTCGGTGAGGCGGTGGCGTCCGATGTCTTGATGTCCTACCCAGGCAATGACCCCATTGTCATCGTCGCCCGCTTGCTTTTTGGTGTCTCCATCATCACCATCTACCCCATTGTGGTGCTGCTGGGCAGGTGAGGGGTGGTGGCGAGCTGCGTGCCCCCCCTTGGCCAGTGCAGCTCTGCTGGGTGCTGTGACACCCCCCCACCCCGCAGGTCAGTGGTGTGGGACATGTGGGTGACCCCCAAGCGTGGGTCTGTGGAGGTGCCTGAGGTACACGAGCGGCAGAGCCGGGTGGTGCTGACGGTGGCCTGGATGGCTGCCACACTCGCCATTGCCCTCTTCGTCCCCGACATTGGCAAGGTCATCGAGCTCATTGGGGGCATCAGCGCTTTCTTCATCTTCATCTTCCCAGGCAAGAGGGAGCAGTGGGAGAAGGGAGGGGAAGGCTTGCTGGTGCTCTGGTGGGTGGCCCTGTTTTGGGGGTGCAGGGATATGCTTGTGTGGGATGGCATGGTGGTGCCTGGGTGAGGGGGTGCCATGGCAGTGGGGCTGAACTTCTGTGATGGTGGCAGGGCTCTGTCTGGTGTGCATGACCAGGACCCGCACCCTTGGGCCACGCAAAAAGTGAGTGTCCGTGGGTCGGTGGGCAAGGGCAGGGGTGGGGTGCAGCACCTCATTGTCTGGGCAGGGTCTCTGGGGGTCACCCTGGCCAAGGTGGGAGCCCTGTGAGGAAGAGGCTTTTGGGCACCTTGCAGGCACTGAAAGCAGAAGCACTTGCTGCGGGACATGGGGTCTGTGGTGGGGCTGAAGGGTGGGTGAGGAGGGATGTGCCAAGGCACTGGGAACGTTTCTGGGTATTGGGGGTGGACCTGGGTATCAGTGATGAGCCCAACCATCAGGGAGGTGCCCAGAAATTGGGGATGTATCTGGGCAATGGGGTTGTGCCAGGTATCAGGGTGTGCTAGGATATCAGGGATGTGCCCTGGGTACCAGGGATGTGCCTGGGTACTGGGGGTGTGCCTGGGCACTGGGGAGGTGCCCAGGTACCAGGCCCCTTGCAGTGCTGTATGGGATGGAGAGCTGTGGAGTTTGGAGGCACTGGGGCACTTGGTGGCGGTCAGGGTGAGGGGCGGAGAGGCACTGTGCCCCAAGGTGGGCACAGTCATCAGGTGTTCAGTGGTTGTTGTGCATCCCCATCACCGCTCCTGGCTGGAGAGGCTGTGGGTACAGCAGCAGCCCGTGGCAGGGAGACCTGGGATAGTGCTGGCCGATTTGGGGGTAAGTGTATCCCCGCGGGAGAGCAGCAGGATCCGGGGGTCCTGTCCCCCATGGTGACCAGAGGGAGCACCCCAGGAGGTGCCCTGGTAGGGTGGGCATAGTTGTCTGGACAGGCGCAAGGGTGATCGGGAGGCAGGAGGTGAGCAAGGACACCCAGGTGGGCGACAAGGACTTGGAAAGGTCCCTCAGGAAGGCCCACCAGGGTGTGAGCCCAGGAGTGCTTTCACGAACAAAGGAGATAAGATGAGCCAGGGCGATGGGGACTGCAAGGGACAGGGACTGCCAGCCTGCCTGGGCAGCTCGGGAAGGTGCACAGTGCTGATGACCCCCCGACGGAGCAGCAGCGGGGCCTGGGGGTGAGTGCTGCATCCTGGATATCTGGCTGAGGTGGGCTGTGTGCCTTGGGGGAGAGGAGGGCAGGGAGGTGCCCATGGGTCATGGAGCTGGGGATGAAGCCAGAGAGGAGACAAAGGGAGGGGACATGTGGCAGCAGGGTGGGAGCTGGGGTTGTGTGGGAGCCCTTGCATGGAGGTTGATGTGGGTCTGTGCCCCCCAGGCAGAACCTGGGCTGGTCTCATGGTGGCAGTTGCCAGGGTTTTGACCAGGTTTTATATGTCATTGCAGTGGGCACAGGGGATGAACTGAAGGGGCTGCCGGAGGCTTCAGCCGTCTGCCAGGAGTGATGCAGAGGAAAATGACACAGGAGGCTGAGACCCCACAGAAGGGTCCACACTCAGAGGGTCTGGGGGTGGCATGTTACTGGGGGCTGGCTCTGTCCCACAGGCCTCCTGCTCTTGTCCCTGCAGGGCTGTTCTCATGTCCTGGGGTGTCCTCTCCGTCCTCGGCGGTACCTTCGTCTGTGGGCAGAGCGCTGCCCTGGCTGTGCTGGGGCTGCTGAGCTGAGGGGCCATGAACCCGCATCATGCCCTCCACCATGAGGTCCCCACCATGCCTGCCCAGCCCCAGACACGCTTCAACGGCTGTATCCCATCATGGTTTTATTTGGCATCACCGTCCCCATTGTGCAGTGTCTAATAAAGATGGGACAGGGTATCGCAACACACCCTGAGGGACCCCCAGGCACGGCGGGGTGGGGGCAGGATGGGCATTGAGTGCTGCACACACACAGACAGACAGATGTACAGACCCCAGGAAGGGGGGTTGGAGCCACCCCCATGCCTGCAAGGCACCTACTGCCACTGACCACAGGCAAAGGAAACCCCTTGGGACCACCTGCACCCCACAGAACTAAGGGATACCCCCCCCTTTGCCACCACCCTGACCCCACCCAGGGACACAGGTCGCCATCCCTGCAGGCACACACACAATGCACTGGGCACAGACTCCTCCCTGAGCGGCCCTGGGGACCAGCAGGGACTCCCAAATTACCCTCCGGGGGGGGGGAGGGGGGGGGGCCATCATCCCACTCCCACCCCTGCTCTTTGGCACTGGCCTTCCCCTCTGCGCCACTGCCTGTCCCCTCCCTCTCCCCGTTCTTCCTGCCCATGCCTGGGGGACGCCCCTTGCCCCCCACCCCAAACCCTGCCAGTCCCTCCCTGGCAGACTCCAGGGGTGGCACATGCACACACACACCACCCTCCTCCAGGGAGAGGTGACCCAGGTGACGGGGTAGCTGCGGGGGCGATCCTATGGGGTGCTAGGGACACACACAGGGGGTTTCCTTCACTGCAGACAGGTCACACCGACATTTCCCACCCTCCTCGGCTATGCAGGGGGTCACAGCCACCCCGCGGCGAGGATGGGTGCTGGCAGGTCCCCCAGCACCGGTGGTCACTCTCGGCTCAGGGTGCACCAGGCGGCTGTGGGGGAATGGCACCGAAGGGTCACCCCTGCCTGGCCCTGCACCACCCCGACCCCCCCATCCATCCCAACCAGCCCAGTCTGCACTGTCCCTCACCCTGTGCCCCCTGCCCAGTCCTCCCCAACAGTGGAGCGGTGCTGGTCACCTGGGGAACCCTGTCCTCCACCCTGTGAGGCAGCCACCCTCCTACCTGGCACAGCCACGCTGGAGATGGCCTCAGGCTGGCTCAGCGTGTCCACCTTGACGTGCTGGAAGCCCTTGTAGGTGGCGCTCTGCAGGTGCCTGCATCCGGGTGGGAGAGAGGGGTGACAGCCTCCCCCTGAATCACCATGCCAGCCCGCCACTCCTGTCGGCTCTGGGAGGGGCTGGGTGCCAGCAATCCCACTCACCCCCCCCTTGGGCAAAGCACCCTGCCCTGGTTCAGGAGAGTGAGACAGCCCATCCTGTCTCCCGTGTCCACAGGCAGAATCTCTGTGGATCTCCCATCTCTCCAGGTGGGAGAGCCACAGAGACCTCCCAAGCCCCCAGTACCCTTTTACAGGCACAGCCCCAGGACAGACAACCAAATCTTCACCCCCGCCATCAGACAGGGCACAGAGCCTGGGCACAGCAGCTCCAACATCCCTCCATGCCTAAGGAACCCACCCAAACCCAAGTTTTTCGTGCCCCTTCCCCTACCTCTTCCAGTCCTCCTCAGTCTCCCAGAACTCGTAGATAATGAAGGTGACCCCATCGGGCAGCTTCACTGCAGTGACACTGGCAGGAGCAGGGAAAGGGGTGAGCCCCAAACCAAGAGGCATCCCTTCCCCCTGTGCAGCCACAGACACACTTCAGGGTGGGCCACCAAGGGGTGACCCCAGCCCCAGCAGCCCAGTTTGGGGAAACACCTCCTACCCCCCCTGCCCCAACCACTTCCCACCCCATGCAAAAGGGGTTTGGTAACCAAACATCACCACATGCAAAAATCCTGACTGTTTGCCTTAGCCCTTCACTTGGTGGGGTGTCTGTTGCTGCAGGAGCAGCTGGACACCCCCGACACACCCCCGTGAACCCTCAGCCCCCTCAAGATGTAGCTGCTAACGGTACCCACTGGAAGCAATCCCGCTCCCTGGCCACGGTCTTCAGGTACTGCTTCAGGGAGCTGCAAAATTCGCCCAGGTGCTTGTGTGACACTGTCATCTCGTCCCGCACCAGAAGGAGGTACTGCCAGGAACCCCCCCCCAAACAAAGCAGCATGTGAGATGCAAAAACAGGGTGACACATGCCCACCCCTGGCTTCAGCCCCCAGTGGGATGCCAGGCTGCAGGGACACTCCAGCACCCCGCTCTCACCGTGCAAGCCGTGCTCTCACTGTCCGACAGCCGCTGGTGCAGGTCAAACCAGAGAGTCTGGGAAAGGGGGAAAGAAGTGGAGGGGCGGGCTGCATGTGCCCCCCAGGCTGGTGGCTTTCTGTCCCCAGCACTTGGTATGACGGACCATGTCCTCTTCTCCGAAGGGGATGGCTCCAACAGCCATTTACACCCATGTGCTCTCCTGTCAGGACCCTCTGCAAAAGCTCCCCATGCTCCCAGCACAGCCAACATCCCCAACACTGTGTCCTCACATCAGCCCCAAAACAGCTGTCACCTTTTCGTGGTCCTTGAATTGCCACAGAAGCAGGGGTACCCACCTCTCTCCAATGCCCACTTGTGCCTTCCCCAGCCCTGGGCACACTTAATTCCTTTGGCAAGCATAATAGATATTTTCCTGCCCTGAATCACTGCTTTTCCCTGTTCTGCTCCATTCCCCTTCCGACCTGAAAGTGTAAACCAGGAGGTTTGCTGCAGCAAAACATTTTCTCCCTCAGTCTCTAGATGGAGTAAGACTGCCTCTGCCTCTGCAAGAAATGTTGCCTTCTGCCTTGTGTCTTTTTCTTGTTTAAATAAACTCCCACTTAACCATGCTACATCCAATAGCTGCTATCAGCTCATCAGAATTAACATCCTCCAACTCCACCAGCAACCCAGCTTCCACCCATGGCCCATGCACACCATGATGCAGAGGTGGGCATAGCCACCTCTTGGTCACCTCCATGTCCCTTGAGGCTACAGGAGTACTCAAGGGACAGCCCCACAGGTTGAAATGCTGGCCTTTACCTTGTCCTCCAGCCTGCCAATCAGATCAGCCAGCCTGTTGATCTGCCCCTCCAGCCCCTCTGCCTTGGCATCGGGGGAACCTGCAGGGAAGGCAGTGATGGAGTGAGAGGCACCCCCAAAGAGCCCTTCTGCCCTCCAGGGAAGCTGAGCATCAGCTCCATGCTCCCTCTGGGATCACAGCTCCCTTCCCCAAACACCCTGGGCCACCCCAGGCTGCTGGCACGGCTGGGAAGTGGCAGTCACTTACCAGTCTGGAAGCTCTTCCCATAATCTCTGGGGACCATACGGCTGGTGGGAGAGTAGCTGGGCACGGTGCTGTCATAACAGGTGTCCATCAGACCATGACCAGCCTTGCTGGGGTAGTGCCTGCAACCAGAGAGCACACACCACAGACCATCAGGGAGGGCAGGGCTGGGCACATACAGCGTTGGAGCATCCTTTATGTCAGCTTTGCTACCAATGCAGACCACCTGGGGATCAGCGGTGCCCACACTGTTGCCAGGCAGTGCAGGCTTCCCTCCCATCCCATCCCATCCCATCCCATCCCATCCCATCCCATCCCATCCTTCAGCAGTGAGCAGGGGATGTGGCCATGTGTCAGCACATGTGGCCATGTGTCAGCAGCAACAGTTCTCCTGGAGAATGGAGACACATCCACCATAGCATCTCCTCCACCTTGCTTCTTCCCCTGGGGCTACAAAGCCCATTTGGCCTGTCTCATCCTGCAATGCCTCTTGGAGAAAAGGAGGAGGTGTACATGCACGTACTCCTGAGACATGAATGACCACCCAGCCTCAGCTCCTCAGTGGTCCCCCCAGGCTCTCGTTCATCTGCAAGCCAGAGATGATGCTAAGATGCCATCCCCACAAGGGTTTGCAGTGAAGTGGCAATGGGTTTTGGGAAGGATGACCCTCTCTTTCCATCTTCCTCCACTGATGGGAAGCCCGAGCTGCAGAGGGAGAGGCTGAGCTACTCAAAGTGTTTCCAGTGTTTCCTTCCAGTGAGAGCAGCTCCATGCTGGCTGGCAGCTGACGGAGGTGCCCTGGCTCCTCTTGGCATCTCCCACCAGCCATGTGGCTCCCAGTCGGAGGCAGCACAAGAACAGCTGAGTGCTGTCCCTACCCTCTCTGGCTACCCAGGGCAATTTCAGCTGGCTTGGGTTCCTTTAGGCTATTGTCACCATGAGGAAACAACTACAGCAGTCCTCATTATGAACTGGGTCCATGTGTTGGCAAAGAAAAGCCAGCAAAGTATTTAATGGGCTCTAATTGCTTTGTCTGATGTTGGACTCCACATTGTCTGATGTTTCCTCCACATTGTTTCCCAGGAGCTCCTACATTCTCCGCATGTTTTGTGCAAGGTTTGCTGCAGGCCATTTTCCTTTCAAAATGGGGAGAAGGTGGCAATGTGGGGTGATGAAACCCAGAGTAGTTCCCCTAGGAAAACCAAGGAGATGTCACCAGAGCTGCCCAGGGTCTCAACCATGTCCCAAGCAGCAACAGCTCCACTGCCCACTGCCACCCTTGGGGACATGCCTGCTGCTGATGTTGAAACCCAAAATGCCAGGACCTGGCTGCAATGAAGCATTCAGGCACATTGCATGGTATTCCAACAGGGACCTGGGATTTTCACTCTCTGTGGTCTGCATTCCTTGGCTCCTCTGCCTGCCCACAGCTTGGAGAAACAGGTTTCCATAGCAACCTGTCCTGGTTACAGCCAGTGACTTCAGTGCTCTGGGGAGACAAGTCAGGCTGTGACACCACGGGAGGGGCTCTGCTGAGGTACTTGGGCTATGCTTCCAGGTACTCCATATATTTCATCCCTGCCAGCACTTGAGAAATGTTGAAACCTTCTCCTCTGTCTTCTGTCTGTCTTGGTGGGACACACTGGGCTTCTGGGATGGGGGTGGTCCCCTTATATGGGACCCGTTTCTAGTGCACAAGCACCTTTTGCCTCTGTGGATGTCTTTACTTGCTGGGTGCCCAGGAGGGACAGCATCCCCTGCACAGAAAGTCAACCACTGCAGGCTGTCCCCAGCATACCCTGGACAAAGCCACTGGGCCACTGGTGCACGTGCTTTGCTGTGGATGGGACCAGTGGCTTGGAGGAGAGCCTCGGTGCAACCTTGTGCAACGAGTACCACCCAGTTCAGCCTCGTGGTGCTGCCCCTGGTTTGTGCTCCCCCTCCCTGCACCACTCCTGGGGGGAAGGGGTCGAGAAGGACCCTTTAGGGCAGAGGGAAACAGGGACAGGGCAGGACAGAGCAGTGGAGAAGATCCCTGAGAGCTCTCAGGAAGCTGGGAAGGGATGCAAATAGGTAGGTGGCCACTCGCCCAGCTCCCCTTTGCTGCAAAACCATCCTTCTCCTCTCCCTCCACCCCACTGCACCAAACAGGAAGCAGGAGGAGGGCAGGGGGTGCTGCAGACCTATTGGGGTTGGTTTGCTCGTCAATGGCATCCACGGCGCTCTCCACAGAGCTGAGCAGTGACTGGGTCTGGTTGGCTGTCTCCTTCAGCAGGAAGCGGGTCACAAACTGGTCCACATTGCTGCCACTCTCGTACACCTGCCAAGGCAGACAGGGAGCGTAGTGAGACCCAGCACCGACCGACCATACAGCAATGGTGGGCACGCCGGCTGGGGCAGCATTCATGCAACATTCCACCCTCAGGCTGGTCCTCTCTATGTACTGGACCATAATGACCACAGGAAGAATCAGAGTGGACTGTCCCACCCCCCAGGAAGCACATAGCCCTCCAGCATCTGCGGGTTGCCCAGCATGTGGTCCCTCCAGCATCCGTCACCCCAGGGACAGACTTAGACAGGCTGTGATGGGAGGGAGTGTGGGCAGGAGGGCACATCAGCCCTGCTTCGTTTATAGATAAATAAAGCCAAATAAAGAGGTGGTTACCTGAAGTCCATAGTTGCTCTCTTTACTGTGATCTTAAACTTTACAATTGCCTTGCAGGGCAGGAGTCACCGGGTGCAGGTATGACAAGCAGCACCTCCTGCGCTTTGGAGATCCCCACCCCAAGATCTTCAGCATGTTATTTTGTGCCGTAGCCCACAACAGTTTGGGCAGCCCAGCACCAATGTGAAAGGGGTCTGGGATGACTAAAATAGCTCTCCCCAGGAAGCCAAGAGCTGAAGATACCTTCAAGATAGCTGCAGAAAGCTCTGGCAGCCCCCATCCAGCCTCCTGCCTGTCCTGCACCATGAGACAAGAACATCAGCATATCTTGGCATTTGGATTTTTTTTCTGAAAAGGGAGAAGAGAAAAGCTCTGGCCACTGGGGACCAGAGAGGCAGGGTGGAGACAGCTCACAGAGCTGCTCCCAGGGAGCTTTGGTGGAGGAGGATGAGCTGCTTGAGTGACAGAAGCTCCCAGAGTAATGTGAACACTTAGTAAAATGTTTTAATAGCACAAAGCTTAAAGCACCTGGAGGACCCTTCCAGCACAGCCCAGTTTCTCACAAGGGTGCAGCAACACTTGGCTGGGAAGGGACTGGTGGCTAGCAGGAGGTGGAGGAGCAGGACACTGGCAGAGTGTCCAGCAAAGACAGGACACTGGCACAACCACACTGCCACTGGTACAGCTGGACCAACACCAGCACAACTGGTCTGATCCCAGACCAAGACCAGCCCAACCAGGCCACTTGGCCATATCAGGTCTGGCTGAAGCTAACCACTCAGCATCAGAGTTAAAATAAAGTTGTGGTGAAAAAAAGTTTCATCTGAACTCAGACTCACTCACACCACATTTTCCCCAGACTCTTTCCAACCCATTGGTGCCTGTTGGGACTGCAGGTGGTCCAGGCAGGCCCCCACCAGGCAGCCTGTCCCTGAATGCCAGGACCGCCTGGCACAGGACTACTCTAGAACTCATGACTTCTTGGTGCCATAAGATGGGCACAGACACTCCTGACTCCCTACATGCCACTGGCAGAGATCAAACTCAGGGTGAGACCAGAGTGGTTCCAGTACCACTTGAGAACACAGTGGCACAACATGAGTATCCTAAGGTCCCCAAAGAAAATTACTCTTGGTTTATGGCAAAGTGATTAATGAGGGCTATTTCCATGGCAACTGGAGCTCTGCAAGAACCCAGAGGGCTGTTAGCTCCTATTTTGAATCATAAATGAAGAACGAGCTGAAGAAAAACACTTCTGAGAATCTGGTTGCAGAGCTGCTTTCTCACTCCCTGCAGGGGAGCACGAGTTTCTTGATGGCTTTTTGAGCATCTAACTAGTGTGGCACTTCATGACTTCTCTCTAACACAAAAATCTTGCCCTCCTCCCTGCCTGTTTCTGGGGGACGCAGGCAGCATTGTGAGCTTCATGGGTTGGTGATGTTGAAGCAAACTGCCATGTGTTCACGATCTCCTGCAGCTGCTCATGGTGGTGTTAACGTGGAGATTCATAATGCCCTGAAACCAAGCACACCCAGTGCAGCACCACTTGCCTGTATGACAGAGCATGGGATGAGGAGTGTGATGGAGCAGTGTCCCCGTCTGAGCTGCCTTGGGACCACCTCTGCCTTGCCAGGGGGAAACAAAGATCGATGTCTCCCTTGCTCTGCCCTTAAGAATTTTGCCTAATTTTACCAGGTTGACTGCTGCAAGACCACACAGCCTCTGAGCACTGGCTGCCTGCCCTGCCTGCTATGAAGGGGGCTGCTGAGGGGCTTTTGCACACCAAGCCCTTACCCCCAGGACACCAGTGCCACCAAGCTGAGCTCGGACATCTCCTAAGTCCTGCCCGGCTTCCCCTCACCCTGTGCAAGCAGGGAGAAGGATGCACAGGCAGCCCAGGACCAGAGATGCAGCAGCTGGTGAAACCACAGTGATCCCCCTCTGTGGGAGACACAAGCACCACCACAAGACAAATAAACAGCAGAGACAAGGCAGCAATTTGAAAACATTTGTTGAGCATTTGTATTGGGGGGAAAAAAATCAGAATGCTTTCACAGCCATTCCTGGGTGGCTGGACGGGGTCTCTGTTCTCCATGGAGAAATACTCACAACTCATTCAGAATGAGCAACGTACCCTGTATGAGTGTGTGTATTCTGCCCACATGCTGTATTATACATATATGCATAGACCTACAGGTCACACCTGAACAATGATGTACAGACAGTGGATTGAATTCACTGTGAGGTTATCTCATCCTGTGTCTTCCTCTGCCCACAAGCTTTGGAAAGAGTCTCAAGACTGGGCCAAACCCGCCCCTGCACACAGGTATTTATTTTATCACTTAATACATCTTCCACTATCCACACTCTGGCTAAGGAGGGTGTATTAAATGGATCAATCTCCTTGGCAAAGACGTTATAATTTCATCTGGGATCTGAAACAATTTCTTTTGTGGTTTTCCCCCGCTACGGCTGCTCTCCTCCACGCACTCCCCTGCCTGCCCTCAGCAGCCTGGCTGGGATGGAGCACAACTGTGTTAATCAGGTGCTCAAACAAGCTCTGCTGTAATTACAGACAGGTTTTGATTAACTCTTGAACCCAGCCCTGCTCTGATTCCTGGTGTGGGGGATCTGATTGCTGCCTCGGCAGAGGGTGGCTGTTCTCATGGGCTGGGGGCTGTGTCTCCCCATGTGGGTTTAACACAGATCCGCAGGTCTCCAGGGGCCCCCACTGCTCAACATGGAGCTATATGTGCCCCTTTGAGTGGCTGATTGGATAATTCTTTTAATTAAGAGCACTGGTTTTCTGGGACAGAATTTGCCCTGCTGAGCATGGGGGCTGAATGCAAGCATAGGTTTAGGGGCTGCACCTGGGTCCCTCTGTCCCAAGCACTATTGCACTGCAAAGGCACAGTAACTCCCCATTAACATCCCTTTCCCATGAGTTCTGCAACTCCACCACCTTGTTCTCTTCTCTGATAGTTGTCCAAACCATGTATCACATTCCCTACAGATGCTCTGAGCCCATCAGCTGATTATACACCCACTCTGTGCTGTTTATCCCAAACTGTTTCCCTTAAGGTGCAAAGAGAGTACCACTGCTTTTCCATTTCAATCCATACATCAAATACATCCATACAGACAAATCACAGAATCACAGAAAATCAAGGATTGGAGGGGACCTTGAAAGCTCCTCCAGTCCAATCCCCTGCCGGAGCAGGAACACCCAGAGCAGGTCACACAGGAACGCCTCCAGGCGTGTTTGGGATGTCTCCAGAGAAGGAGACTCCACCACCTCCCTGGGCAGCCCCTGCCAGTGTTCCCTCACCCTGAAGAAGTTTTTTCTCATATTTAAGTGGCACCTCCTCTGTTCCAGCTTGCATCCACTGCCCCTTGTCCTATCATTGGGTGTCACTGAGAAGAGCCTGGCTCCATCCTCCTGACACTCACCCTTTACATATTTATAAACATGCATAAGGTCGCCCCTCAGTCTCCTCCAAGCTCAAGAGACCCAACTCCCTCAGTCTTTGGGGTAACATGCTGCTATGTACCTCCACTTTTCTGCTCTTCTCCAGGACTCTACAGCCTGTCTCCTGCAAACACCAGAAACCAATTCCCTGATCGACCCTTCCCATGCCTCGTGTGAACAGATCACTCTCCCCAGCATGGGAGCCTGCTCATTTTGGAAAGTCATATTTGTGAAGGCACAGGCTATGCTGAGTGCTGTCTCATCATGTGGACTGGTTCCAGGTACTAGAATATAAGGCCATGGGGGTATGTGTAGTCAAACATTTGTATTTTTTTACTACAGCCTATAATCTTGGTTCATCTTTAGGAAGAATCACAGAATCATAGAACCATTGAGGTTGGAAGAGACCCTTGGACTCATCGAGTCCAACCATCAGCCCCACTCTACAAAGTTCTCCCCTACACCATATGTTCCAACACCACATCTCAAAGGCTCTGAAACACATCCAGGGATGGGGACTCAACCCCCTCCCTGAGCAGCCCATTCCAGGGTCTGACCACTCTTTCTGGGAAGAATTCTTTCTGAATGTCCAGCCTAACTCTACCCTGTTGCAGCTTGAAGCCTCTTCCCTCTTGTTCTATTGCTAGAACCTGTTAGAAGAGACCAGCACCAAGCAATCATACAGGCAATTCCCATGTTAATTTAAATCATCTTAACTTCCTACATCGAGGCACTCTGGATGGATGGCTGCTGGGTACAAAGCTATGCCAGCTGATGTAGAGGAATATTGGGGTGTCCCTGAAGTGCTGATGCTTTTGGCAGGCCAATAAGTCCAACAATGAAATTAAAACAATGGTATAGAGGTATTTTCCCTCGTTAATCATCTCTGGCCATTTTCCAACCCAGCTGTGACATATTCTCAGGAGCCGGGTCTGAAATGCCTGTGCTCAGACAGAGCCTTTCCAGCAATCTCTCAGGCTCTCCTCGAGCAAATGCCCTATTTGGCGTTGCGAAAACAAGTCATTAAGAAGAACAGCTCCAAAGGAACCCTTCCCATCGTCTTATTAAAACATTTGTCAGTGTGTCCTAGGGAGATTTAATGAGGTTTGGTCTTATTAATTCCACCCTGAAGAGTTATTTCCTCCTTGTCGTGCTTGAGAAGGTAAAATATTTATGGAGCTAATATAATAATTGCTGCTTAATGAAGCTCATTCATGCCAGAAGCTCTTGGAGGGGTACATCTCCAACCTTGCTCTTTTCCATCTAGCTGGTCCATTAACTCAAGGCTAGAAAGACTTTGGCACCACAGATACTGTCCTGCCATGGACTGTTTTGATGGCAAGCTTTGGTTAAGGAAGGAGCATGGTAGCCTCCAAAGAAGCAGAAGAGGCTGAAAGAAGGCATCTCTCCCTTTGCTACATCCCCAGCTGCCTGGCCTTGACATCCGCTGTTGCAAACGGGGGGCTCTGTGCATCTTTGATGAGTAGCAAATGTAAAAGTCTAGTTGAAAACATGGCCTTGAGGTTTCCGTAGGGGACAGCTCTCAGAAGAACCTCGGAAAGTGTCACTGTTTGACAAAGCGGGGCGTGAGTCAGAGACATTGAAAAATGAGAGATGGGAAATGAGAGCAGGAAAAGGACAACTCGCTTTAGCCACAGGTATTTGGGGTAATACTGACCAGAGACCAGGCTGTGGCCCAAGCCCCAGGTCCCACACCTCTCTTCACATAGCAGACTTTTTATGTTTCTCTAAAGCATGTTTTGCAGCAGGTGCCCACATCAGGGGACAGACTACCTAAAGTCCCATCACAGCTCGTCCAGCTTTTCATTTCCATATGCATTTGCCCGAAATCTGCCCAAGTTCTGGCACAGATTAGTGAAAACACCCTTGGGATGTGTCACCTGTGCAAAGCAGCACAGCTTTGCTGGGATTTTGGTGCCAAGACTGGCGTTGAGCATCCCTCATCAGGCATTGCAAACGCCTAAAACGGGGCTCTCATGGTCATCTCTCTCCCTGTGGGTATCGAATGACTGAAAAAGGAGATTTTCAATGTTCTGGTAGTTTCTTTGCTGGCATTTTTAAAGGTCACTATTTAGCTCATTAAGACTACAGAATGTAAAATATAAATGATACTGTGCCACCCACGGACTCAGAGACACCCCCCTGCAACAGCCCCGCACCTTCGCCTTGCCTTGCAGTGTTACAGCCCGACCAGTGAAGCTTTCCAGTGCTGGTTTTGCTCAGCCAAATTGGCTGACATTTACCAAGCCTGGGGACGTTGACGGCTTCTCCAATTTTTATTAACTCCAACCACTGCCAAAGCACGCCCACAGAGAGATGGCACCGAACCGAAAAGGCTTTTCAAGAGGAAACCACAGCCAATTCTGTTTCACCCACAGTTTTCTTCCAGTTAAAGAAAATCCCAAACCCAACAACAAACCTACTGCCACGCCATGAAATACCCCTGTCAAACCTCATTCCAGGATGAGGGAGAGGTTATCTTCCACCCCCTCACTCCTTTAAAAACCAGGCGTATGTCGCACTGTTACCTCTGAGTGGCTGATTTAAATTCATTGCTCATAATTGCCTGTTTTCTTCCAAGAGATATTTTCTTATAATTAGAATAAAACTCAGACATGCCTCTTGCTCCTTTCCCTCCACCCAACTCTTAAATCCCTTCAAAAGCGGAGACCCAAAACTGATTGCCTGGCACATAATCAGTAGAAGAAACCTGAAGAGAACAGACACTTAAATAGTTGATAAATTAAAGCATTAACATATGAAAGACCCTCAACCTCCCTGAAATGGCTCTAAAAACCCAAATGAGACACCTGTTCAGATTAAAAAAATATGAAGACAGTATCACACGGGATATAGTCTTTTGCTATAAAATCCTCCTTTTACGTATCTCTGCCTTGGCCCCTTCTCAGCTCATGTTTGCCTTGTCTGGTCCTGAAAGTCTCCTGCCCTGGACCCTTCCCAAGCAATTCGCCACAGGACTTCTCTCTTCTCATTGTCAAAAATCTCCTTGTTGCAATATAATCCCTTTGTTTCTGATTGTGGCCACGTGGATTTGGACAGTTTGCTCTTGACCCAAGCATGTGCGATACAGTGTACCCCCCTGAGGTCACCTATGCATCAAGAGGTATATGGCATTTTTGCAGCCTGTCCACTAATTATCAGGCGAAGAACAGACTTGGAAATGAAGCGTGGTCTCCTACTTCTGAGCACCCTGGTTATAATTAGCCTTTCCCTTCACACAAGTTCCTAATTAGCTGTATTTAGCATCCACAAGGCTGTAAATGTACACATATTTTATTTCAATTTTCTGCAGAAAGTACAGATTTTGTTTTCCAAACAGGACCTACTCAAAAGACCCCACAGACGTAATGACATGGGATGGTCAAGGCTCAGCCTGGTAGTGCCAGCTTCTTGGCTGTTGCATGTTGACTTTGTCCCTGCCTTTCCTTATGGTGCATCCTTCAATGCTACTCTTGGGCTATTTGGCAAGACCATAGCACTGACATCTGGTGGATTTAGAGAATCACAGAATTGTCTAGGTTGGAAGAGACCTTTAAGATCATTGAGTTCAAACATTAACCTAAAACCTGCCAAAACTACCACTAAACCATGTCCTTCAGCACCACGTCTTTTAAATACTTCCAGGGATGATGATTCCACCACTTCCCTAAGCAGCCTGTTCCAAGGCTTGAAAATACTTTTGGTGAAGAAACCTCCCCTGGCACAACTTGAGGTCACTTCCTCTTGTCCCATTGCCTGTTCCTTAGAAGAAGGGACCGAACCCTCTGCCTACACCCTCCTTTCAGGGAGTTGTAGAGAACGAGGTCTCCCCTCAGCTTCCTTTTCTCCAGGCTGAACACCCCCAGCTCCCTCAGCCACTCCTCACAAGACTTGAGCTCCAGGCCCCTCACCATCTCTGTTGCCCTTCTCTGGACACACTCCAGCACATGCTGAGGGCCCCAAAGCTGGACACAGCACTCAAGATGGGACCTCAACAGCACCAAGTACAGGGGGATAATCACTGTCATAGTTCTAGTGGCCACAGGGGTCAGGATGCTCTCGGCCACCTTGGCCACTTGGTCATGCTGCTGACTCTTATTCAGCTGGCTGTCGACCAACACACCCAGGTCCTTTTCCACTGGGAAGCTTTTCAGCCACTGTTCCCAAAGCCTGGAAGAGCGCTACTTACTCCCTTCACCATACAATTTGTCTAATCCCAGGAGCAACAACCTTAAAATGGAAGGGAGGAGAAGGAAAACTGTGTCCTACAAGAGATCCATGAGAGCTGGATCCAGGACAGCATGAGCAGGACCTCCAGAGATAATGTTCTTCCTTCTCAGACTGAGATTTTGCAGCCACAGACAAGAAGAGCAGTGAATAAACATCTTTGTCTAAAAATAAACTCCAAGAGAGACTTTCTTAACATTCATCTCCCTGCCAGCCCTGCTGTGCTCCCCAGCAGTCTGGCAGCCTGCCTGGATCTCATGAACAGCCCCGTGGGCCTGGCAAGGAAATTGGTCCGGATGGCATCACAAGGAGAATAGGAGAATGGGGCAGTGTTGGGACACCTGGGCCAGCGACTCACCACCCTCACAGGGAAGAATTTCTTCCTAGTATCTCATCAAAATCTCCCCTCTTTCAGTTTAAAACCCATTTCCCCTTCTCCTGTATCTCCATCCCCAATCAAGAGTCCTCCCCAGCTTTTCTGGAGCCCCTTTAAGGACTGGAAGGGGCTCTAAGGTCTCCCCAGAGCCTTCTCTTCTCAGCCCGCCCTCATATCAGAGGTGCTCTGGTCTCCTTCAGAAGCCTCGAGTAGCTGATGCTGTTTGTGTTGGGCACTACCCAGAGCTGCTGCCACCTTGTTGCTCTCACAGCCTGCTGTGGGCCAACCTCCTGCTGTGGCAAAGCTCTGCTCCAGGGGCCTCAGATCACCTTGGTGCAAATACCAAGTTTGTTCAGCAGAGCAGGAGAAATCCTGCTGAAGTAAAATGAAAGGATAAGATAACGGATTAGCTAGAGGGTGGGAAGAAAAGATTAAGGATTATTTCTACTGGCTATTTTATGTGGAGGTATCATCATTCAAAAAAGAGCAATATCATATTTGGCAAGCCTAATTTTGGAAGGTAAGAATGCAAATGAGAGCACTCTTTATTGGTGTTCTGGACGCTGGTATAAAACACCAAAAAAATATATCCATCCATCATTTTCAGCATCCAGAACTGGATGCAGATGGTGCTTGCTTTGGCTCTCTGAGAAGTGCTCCTTTGCAGTGTGCTGCTGGTGGCTGAAAGCTGGGGGAGACCTTGGCCATAGCCATGGGGGAGGGTGGGTCCATCCCAGTGGCGCCTGTGACACTGTGTCATAAGGCAGAGGCAAGAAGGGTGAATGGCAGCAGGAACGATTTAACCCCCAACTAACATATGCAGACCTATTCACAGGCATGGATGTATGTCTGAGCTCCCCAGCATTGCTGGACCATCAGCATCTGGTACTGAAGGTCAGCACATTCCCTTTTCCCTTTGGGATTTACATATTCTCTCATCTAAATAAAGGTTCTTGGGGAAAAACGTATTTGCAGCTGGTTCAAGTACAGTGCCTGTCCGTAAGACACACGTATGGTATTTGGCAACCTGACTTAAGAAGGCTCTCAGGGTGTGAGCGATGTGTCACCACTTGGTGATATTTCCACTTCCGGTACATTAAATGAGGTAAAAAGGATTCTGGCAAGTGATTTTGGCGATGGAGATGTCAGCAAACAAGCAAGGAGTAAAGCAACGTTTTTCATATCTCCTTCTGCTCCCCTCCAGGATCAAAGGTGATGCTGAAGTCCAGGGCCACTGTAGGTCCTCAGGCCTCTTTCATAAACCCCTCCTGCTGCTCCCCTCTCCTCTCCGAAGCCAGTCTCCAAATCACCCCATATTTGACAGAATCCCCCTCCCCTGTTCTGCCCATCCCTGGCCCTCGTCAAAGCCTTTCCACTGTCTCAGTGAGCACCAGAGAGATCAGCTCCAGTTCATTCCAGTATGTACGTGAGGAGCTGTTGCAATTTCAGCTCCGATTTTAGACAATTCTGCTTTCCAAACCCTCTCCTTCCAGCTGGGACTGGGCACATGCCAAGGATGGTCACCAGTGCTTCTTGGACCTGGTCGGTGCCCAGCAGGGGTTTCTCCAGGAAGGAACGATTTGATCTTAAATTTGAGCTGCTTCATCCTTCAGGGCTTTCCTCACTCCAAATTTTTGGAAATTCTTTTCAGCTTGCTTTTAGCGTTTGCCCCACTGATACAGGTCAGCCATGCTCAGTGCTGCAAAGCGCTTCTTTGGCAAAAGCAGGGAGGACGAGCAGCCCCAGTGCAGCGTGCAGTGGAAGCTGTAGCAACAGGGCCTAATTGAGCCTCTGGGGTTTAAAAAAAACACAAAATGTGCTTATTTTTTAACCCAGCTAAAGCACATTTTCTGGGATGTCTGAGTGAGTGTTGTTCAGCTGTAACTGTCCCTCTGGCTCCCTAGGCCCCCTGGAGGCTGGCAGGGATGGTGGGGACATCAGCTGGGCACCATCCCACAGTGCCTGAGGGAGGGGGGTCAGTAACCAAACAGGGGGCACAGCTCAACCTGGCTCTGGTTCCCCCAGCTCCCACTGATACTGGACACGCCAGCCATGTCCTTCCCAGTCACACTGGTTTTGATATTTGCCAACTGTGCTATAGAGCTGTCAATGAGAACGACACAGGATCATGTCCCGAAGTCAGCTTGTTTTTTAGATCCTGAAAGTTGATTTCCTTTCTCTCCAATTTAGTTCTGCACTTCCCATCATTTCAATGTGGCATGGACATCGCCGCATTGAAAATAATTACCATGACAGATTTTGTTTTGCTGCATGAGACCTTCCACTACTGAATCTAATTACTCCTGATACTTTATGAGCTCCTCCAGCACGAGATAATTGCTTTCTCTTTTTTTTTATAAGCAAGAAATAATCAGTTTTCTTTTAAGGTAAGAAATATAAGCAGCAATTAAACGCTACAGTTATCCAGCCCCTCTCATCAACAGGCACCTCTCGTCAGAAAGCCAACACAGAAGGAGGTTAGGCTTTATTTGGTGCTTGCGCCGAATGTTGGAGTTTCTTTAATGGGGGGACAGGGAGGGAATAAGGAGCACTCTGAAGTGATCCATAGTTTTCTCCAGCTGATAAACTACCTATTTTAATGCAGAGAAAAAGGAGCATCTCACAAGTGTAGCAGTTTTCTTGCGAGTCAGGGTGCTCAGCACCAGCACCAAGCCCTTTGCAGGGTCTGGTCCTGGGGAAAAGCTGCAGAGACAGCAATGGGCTCAAGCATTGGGGGGGCGAGCACAAAACCACACTCAGGTCCTGCCAAAACCTGCTGCTTTGGCAGTCTGTTCTCTGATCCAGCTTTTCTAAAAATATATTTATCTCCTAAACATCATCACAGGGCCCTCGGTTATAGCGTGACAGGTGGAAGAGATGGAGCACAAGGGGATGTGCATCAGGGAGGTCCTCAGACAGTTCACACCAGTTTTTGCAATCTTGGGATGGAGAATCTTCTCCCTGGGGCTAAAGCTTTACATTGTAGGTGTGAGCTGAGCCCAGGAAGAAATAAAACACCCCTAGGACATCTCCTGGCTGGGCGATGGGAACACACATGGCTGGAACCTGGTAAGAAGACCTCAGCAGGAGTATTTTATCAGTTCAGATACTAAGAAGCCTTCTGCCACTCTGCTTTGGCAATTCTGACACTAAAACCAGAAAGTCCAGTAAACAAATACTTTTTCTGGGGGGAAAAAATATAGTGAAAATATCTCATGCCTCAGGAAAAAAAAAAAAAAAAGAAGCACTGTTTTGCTCTCCAGAAAAGCTTCTGATGCTACCTGCAAGTCCATCTGTCTTATCTGAATATTGGAGATGAGTTCCTCTACCAACTACAACAAGTTATTTTCTGTTTGGTTTTTTTTTTCCCCTTCAGTTCTTTCCTTGAACAAAGCATGTGTGTTTGAATAAATCATTGATGAGATTTGTATCACTTTGTTCACAAAATCACAGTAGGAAGCCGATGTTTTTTGTGAAATGTGGTGTTGCCAGCTCCTCTCCTTGAAGGAGTCTTGCTCTGTCTGCTCCCTTGCCAAAAGTCTGCTGGATGATGGAGAGCAACACACCCCACGGGCTGATAAAGTGGGGGTGACGAGGGGATGCTGGGGCCACACTCCCCTTGCCTGGCCTTAGCCACCTGGAAGGGAGATGTCTGCGTTTGAGATCCTCCAGAGTCACAAGAGGAAGATGCCTCCAGCGCTCTGGAGCTCTCCCTCCACAAGATCACAACAGCTCAGGTTTAGGTAAATAACCTTTACCTGCTGCGATTGAGGCAGGTAAATCCTGCCACGAGTTGTTGATTCAAGGAAGGAGAAAGATGCTCTTCTTAGGAAGTACATCCCAGTGGATTGGGATTATAAATAACCATCCTACCTCTGTTGTGATTTCTTATGCAAGGTAATACCCACATGCTCAGGAACCTCATGTGAGATTCCTTTATAAAGAAGGAATAAGCCATCCTCCTCTTGCAAAACACTGAGAGGAATTAGTCAATTATATTAGCCCCACATTTGCAAATCAGTGGTGGAAAGCATCATGAATAGTAAATTGGAGTGTATTACTGAGATATCTATGTTAACAGGCATTTAAAATACATAGCTGGCAAATCTGACTGCCAGGAAGTTTGCTGATAATGAATATAAATGAGGCATGAACAGACTTAGCCATTTAGTAAGAAAAAAAATGAACTATTACTGTTGTCCCCATTTTTTTTACTCCCTCATAATACGCTAAAAATTTGGAAAACAATATAAAAATGATAAAAAATTCACAAACAATTCAGACAGATCATTGCTTGGCCAGAAACTTTTGTCTTCAGTTTATTATTACAAGATATCAACACGTGAAACGTGTGGCTTCATTTTCCATGCTGCCCTCCTCACACACATTAAAAAGGATGGATTTGGATAAAGTAAGGAAATCAGGATCTTTACTCAGCAACCAGGCGGGAGAGAAATTTGTGGTTTCCCATTCTAACTGCTAAACCCTCTTATCATTTCCACACCTTAAATGTGAAGTAATTTGAGTTTCTCCTTTAACTTCAAAGAGAAACAGAAGGGAGATTTCAATCTGGATTACTCAGAGGAGGGCTGGAGTTGAATAGAGAAGCCCTTACAGGTGCCTGGAAAAAGTATAACTTTCCTTGGCTCAGTCCTCAGTACACCACATCACTACTCACCAGGTAAGAGAAAGGCTACTTTTCTCTGAATGTGGCACAAAATGATGGAAATACAGTTGAAGGTAGACGTGGGAGCAGGATTGATTATCCCAAGGTAATAAATATCACCAATCACTTAATAAAGTGGTATGGAAAGGGCAGGAGATGCTTTCAAAGGAACAAGAGCTCTATAAACACTTCTCTTCACCTGATAAGATGCCAAATGAATGGTGCACCTCTCAGAAGGGATGTTTACCTGGTACATCAGCTCAGATTTTTGAGATATTTGTAAAAAACTTCAGTATGCTTCTTGATCAGTGCCACTGCCTAGTCTGTTATTAACAGTATGTCATGAAGGTACATGGGGGACTTTTAAAGAAGCTGGATACCGCCCTGAATATACAGAATAGAATATTTCCCTCGTAGCCCTTCAAACACATAGCTCTCTAGCCTCTAACGCCACAGCTGTGCACATGAACAACTGTATTGCTGGGAATTAAGATGCCTTCCAACACACAAGCTGTATTTAATGCAGCTTTATAACACAGCGCTTACAAAAGCATTCCCAATGACGCCAACGCATGCATTCAAAATCTCACTCAAGAGACCCATGGGCTGTGCTGTCTGAAGACATCAGCAGCACCTTCAAGCTTCAGACAATGCAAAGTGTAAGCCATGGTATAGCCAAGACCTAGGAAGGTCAGACAGGTGCTGAAAAGATATGGTGCTCTGCCACAAAGTCCCTGTACCACCATCTACTGCACATGACAATGGCACTTGGTTCACAGTTTGGCCAATATTTTCGAGATTCATTTGCTGTTAACACAAGAAAAGTCCACTGTCGTCCTGTTGCTGTGATGAACCATGTAGCTGCACACAGGGAAGACACTGCTGAACAGGATGAAGGCCTTGGGGTTTAGATGCTCTGATAACATTTGCTCTCTTTGCTCCGAGCCCGTGGAGCACAAGGCACAGTAAGGAGGACTTACCCGCTTGGTGTAGTCCATCGCCTTCAGGATGGAGAGGTTCAGTGTCTCCAGTGAGGCCAAGACGTCTTCGTAGTCTCCCATATGATCAGCAAAATAGTCTGGGAAAATCAAGAGTGGCATGATGGGAACTGTTGATATAACAATGCTTCAAGGCTAGATGACACAACAAGGTCTATTTTCTGGTGGAAAGTAAAAACAGAGAGTGTGGTTTCAGCTAAACCTTAATATATTCTATACCCCGAGTCAAAGTCATGGTTTGTCCTGCAGCGATGGGAAGTAGTGTGATTCCCGTGAAGTTTGGGACCATTGTAAAAAAGAGAAGTAAGGCACAGTAGTTTCCACTGAAAATAACTTACCAGGTGCTTTATTTCCACTCCTACTTCTGCATGTGACCGCTTCTTGGCTTTCTCCCTCCAATCACCAACAGGAAAGGAGCAGTCTAGAAAGAAATCCCCTTTCCACTCCCTTGACAGTCTTTTCCAATCCAAGCATCCAAATACCTGCCAAGTCCACCCCAAGTTATACGTGCTGAGACTGGCCTTATGTCCTTCCCTATGTTCCCATCCCATTTGTGCCTCAGCCCACAATCACAGGCTCCCGGGAGCAAAATGCACCTCGGAAGGAAGAGAATGGAGCTGCAAGCTGGGTCCAAAAGCACATGTTCTCCAAGGAGAGGCAGTTCACACTTTTTGTGTGCCATCCTCATCCCTCCTGTGGGAGAGATGTCCTGCACCAGACTGCACCACAGCTCTGGTAATCCCAGCAGCTCCACCAATGCAAATTACAGCCAGAACCAGTGTATCTCCAATAGTTCCATGACACACTGAGCCTTGGTGGGGTTCTGTGCATGAGCTATGGAGTCCTGAAATTCACTGTTCACAACAGAAACAGCAAGAAGTGATGTGTGGTGACACGCTTGCTGTGAGTTTCCAGCATCAATGTGAAGTTACCGGTTTTCTGGGTGATTGACTAATAATCAGCCAAAACCATCTAAAACCTGCTCCTTAAAAAACACTGGCACCATTCCTTAGCACTAAAACATGAAGCTTCACAACAAGGTGGCATCGCTGTGGAATGCAACAAGGCATAAACTCCAGGAAACAATCCCACTAATAAGGTTATCTTGGCTTAATTAGAAGTGCCTATAGCTATTTACAGCCTTAGAACATATCCAAGGCAAAGATTTTGGCAGAAACTAGAATGTCACAGCATGATTGACAGCATCTGTTTGCTGTTCCACAATAAGAGAAACAGCTTATTTTCACCAGAGTGTGTTTATTTGTGTTATCCTTATTACTTTACTTGGGAAAGAAAAGCTGAGTAGATCTTAAAGGTAAAGGAAAACTGTGTATGTGCATTTTCTGGGCATACTAAGTTCTGCAAGCTGTCCTGGGACTGGGAGCTTGTCTGGGGTTGAGGAGCTACATGCTCATATGTAAGTGAGTCTAGGTGCTGGTGAACTGTTGCATTTTTTGGCAGGAAGAAAAGCCAGATATTTTTAAGGTGGTACCTGATATGGATTAAGCCATATCAAAGTTCTCATATAAGCTGCAGGGGTCAAGAAATCCCTTTTAAGATGCTCTCAACATCCTACAACACACAACCCATCTCAAGAGAGAGACCACAGCTTCCAGTTTGCTGAAATGAGGTTTTAGATTTAAGCTAATGCTTAGAAGAATAGCAAACAAATAAGAAATTGCAGACAAGGACAGGTATTCAGCAGATAAGTGATCTAGGGCAGCTCTCACACTGATCAGTCACCTCCATGGGAGGCTAAGGAGGTTATCTCCCTCCTCTCTTGTATTTCCTAGCAAAGGTGACAGTACAAGCTGTGGGGTTTTGGTTTCTTGGGTCATCTGGCAAGGAGACCAAATACAGTAAGGAAGGAGTGATGGGAACAAGGCTATCATATCATGAGCAAACTAAAAGGATTTAAGGTTTAGTTTCTTTATATGTATAATTACACATTCTTCTATGTATATATAAGTAATGAAGGTAAATAGCCATCTGCAGAGGTGGCTTTATATGTTCTTCTGTATTCCAGCACAGGAGGGCCTGAGAGGAGATGGATGAGTCCTCTAAAAGGCCGCACACCTCTGCCTGCCCATCTCCTCCCAAAGAGCTAGGACACAGGAAACATTTCCCAATACCAAGTGTCCATGGAAAAACAGACCCAAGTGAGCAGCAGGAGCCCTTTCCATGAGTCAGCTCCCATGGAGGCAAAGCCCTTCAGAAATCCCAGCAGGAAAATTTCCCTCTCTGTTCAAGGTGTGGGACGAAACATTATCAGAGATTTTCTTTTCAGCCTTTAATTTCTGTAAGCCATAGGAGGTGCAGCAGAGGTGCTGCACTCCTTAGGCATCCTGCTGGCACACACAGAGGTTTGCCTAAGGAGAAGCAAGTTATGGGTATTAAAAAGATACTGGTTTATTGAACTTCAGAGCGAAGCTGGAAGCCAGAAATTAAACTCCAGCTCATTATTGAATGAGAATCAAGTCCTCCACTCAGCTCTGACCCCATTTGTGTTGCAAGAAAATGAAGAAAACTTTTGCCAGCTTTCCTGTGGAATAAGGGGTGAAGCAGCAGGAGTGCTCAGACACCTCCTTTCCCGTCCCAGCTCTGCAGTCCCCACAGCACCACCAGCTTTGAAATGGTTTTCATGCACCCTTCAAAAGCCCACATGCAGGTAGCCATTGCTTTTGCTGCAATGGAGGGACCACACTCACCGCACAGCTCCTTGGTGTCCACGTTGCTGGAAGAGGGGGAGGACAAGGCAGGGGAGGAAGCAAGAAAAAAAAAGGAGAGAGAGAGAAAATTTTAATGTAAAGGACAGACAAAAGATAGAGCTTGGATTTCTGCGGGTTTGACCCCAGACACCCACCTGCAATGTCACCCAGCCCTCAGCATTCCCCAGCCACTGGTGGGGACAGACTAAGGAGAAGGCAATGGTTGATGCCACTCAGGGCATCCTTACACCTTTGCATCTTCAGCATCTGCACAGTTGGGCTGGTTCACATGTTATTTTGGATAAACCTTGAGGGGGAAAAGGGGACCTGTGCCTTTGGGGACTCTGAACCCACCTGGCACAGCAATTCTTCTGCCTTCCTTCCAAATATCCCCCCTGGCAACATCCCCATGAGGTACCCAGTGTGGCATCAGAACCTGCTCCCATTTGCTTGGAATAAAAATGTGCATCATTTACTTTTCTAGATGGATCAACACTCCTGTATTCTACCCTTGCAAAGTGTCCATGGGGAGTTCAGGTTCCCACCTGGGACTCCCTCCAGGCAAAATTGCACAATTATTTCTTAATACATGAACATTTAGTTTACCTAACGACAACTCAATAGCCAACCTGCTGAAGAAATAAAGATTGCTGCTAATCCTTTTGTGCTTCAGATTCCCACACAATTATTAGTGCTGCTCAAGCACTGGAATGATCTCTTAATAGAATTAAATTTTATCAATCCATTTATGTCCTGGAAAGCCATTTCTTTAACCAAACTCATTCCCACTCTGGCTGACCTGTCAATGTAAGTGGATTAGGGAAAGAGATGTTTTCAATACTGCTGTCATCTGTGGCAGATTGTCACAGCCATGCCCTGAATCCCCAAATCCTCCCAACCCGTTCTGTGACCAACAGGGATGCTCCTGGGCTCTTTCCCCCCTCCCTTACCTGCAGCTTTTACTCACTGCTAGCCCTCTCTTGGGATGAGACATCCTTCCGAAGGGAGGATATGTGGTGGGAAAGCCTTAACTTGGGATTGCTCTTCACTACAAAGGCTGTGCTGAACTTTGTCATGGAGGACTCACACCACAAAGTGTGGTGCCTTTGCAGCAAGCTGAAGTACCCTGGAAAACCTCATCTCTGCTGAAATCTTTTGCCACCTGCTGAGCAGGCGCAGGCCCCATGCAAGCAGAGCAGCCTTGCTGGGCTGTGTATAACAGTGGGATGGGGCACAGGTTGCATTTCCCACTCAAAGCGCATCATCACAAGTGATTCTGCTGCGGCAGAGACACTAACATCAGAGATTTTTTTCTTTGTGTTTAGGCTCTGCCTGAGCAGATGCAAGTTCCTGAAGTTTGAGGACCCTGCTGAATCCTTGCCCTATGCATTTCATCCCCGAGGTGTGCTAGCCAGATCACAGAATCTCAGGAATTGGAAGGGACCTTGAAAGCTCCTCCAGTCCAATCCCCCTGCTCAAGCAGGAACACCCAGAGCAGGTCACACAGGAACGCCTCCAGGCAGGGTTGGAATGTCTACAGAGAAGGAGACTCCACCACCTCCCTGGGCAGCCCCTTCCAGTGTTCCCTCTGTAAAGAAGTTTTTTCTCATATTTAAGTGGAACCTCCCATGTTCCAGCTTGCACCCATTGCCCCTTGTCCTAGAAACATGTATGTGCTGCTGATATCTGGGGAGGAAATTCCCCAGGTTCACAGTGCCACCCATTCGCAGGTTCTCCCCAAGTACAGAGCTCGCAGTGATGGTACTGGGGACACCTTCACCACCACTCCTGAGCTGTGGGACCTGCTGGGACCTGGAGGCAAACACAGGCATCTTGATCCCGTGAGATGCTGGATGACAGAAAGGTGCTACCCTACCCATCTCATGCTGTAACAGCACAAGTTACTGAATCACACACCGTTTTGGGTAACTCATGTCTGTCACAGTATAAAAAAAGTCATCTCTCACCTCAGACACCTTTGTGGTGCAGGACACACAGCGTGGAAGCTTCTGGCACAAGCTTCCACCAGGGATGCAGGCAGTAGATATGTCTCTACAAAATGAGCTTTTTGCAGTACTTTATCTTAATTCCCTCGGAGCTTTATCATCTTTCTCAAACCATAGAATCACTTCAGAGAATCCTACAAAACCCCCTGGGGATCCTACAAGCTTAGTTTTGCTGACTTGATGTTCTCATGCCCAAATTCACTGAATATGCAGATCCGAAATGCTACCCAAACGAGCTGACTCCTGACCAAATAGTCCACTGCATTTTGGCAGTGTGTGAATGCTAACGCAGAGCCTCAGCAATTCACCAGCAGAGAAAATTTGGGGGGGGGAAGAAACACAGGATTTCCATGTGCTGGCATTTCCAACAACAGCACAGCCCCAAACCCACCTGAGGACCACAGACAGTCTTTCATCAAAGCCCTCTCGGGCTGGTAACTAAACGCCAGCACAGAGCCTGGGAAGTCAACTGACACTCTCAGGCACAGGCACAGGAGTAGTTTTCACATTACCATCACCCACAAAGTTTATAAATAATATTTTTTCAGAAGAGGGTTAATGTTTATAAACACCTACCCAAGTGGTTATGGGTTTGCATGTTACTGGGGAAAAAAAAATCTATTATTGTATTCCACATGGGTTTGTATTGCAATAATTGACATGCTGCTGCCAAAAATGGTCTTTTTCCCCCCATCCTGCCATCATATTATTTAACTTAATTGTTTTCAAATGTTAACTTGGCTGAGAAGCTGCTTTGATTTTAAGCCAGTTTGCATTAAGAATAAGCCTAATCTTAATAAAAAATATGACAATGTTCAGATGAAAACTTATAAGGAGGAATCAAAGGGTACTTGAGAGTGAGCCATGGCGTTTCCTGGGATGTTTCCTTCCAGTAGGAGTGTGTCCATCAGGAACATTGCAGCCATGTCTACATTGGTGTTACAGGGCTTTTATGGCCCAAATGTTGGGGTTATGCCAGTAGGAATTTTTTTTAATGCTGCAAATATTCAGGACCTGGGTATCAGGCTTTGCCTTCACACAAATACCCCGGAGATCCCTAATGCTGCCCATCAGCGGAGATTGTCAAAGCAGTTGCATATCACAAAGCCCTTGGACATGAAGACATTCAGGCAAGCATTAGCTACCAGTGTTTTTTAAGCTGCCAGACAGTCAACATTCCTCTGAGCCACAATAAATGAAAAAGAAAAATTGCAACAAATCGTTCTTATTTTTCAGGAAAAAATGTTTCAGCTACCAGCACACTTGGCTGTGACTTAGCTTTGTATTTTAAGCATTCTTACATTAATACTGTGGCTTATTAAAGAACTTAATGAGGCCGTAACCCAACTAAGCAGAATATAATAATGTTCAAGCGAAACTTTAAATTAAGAAAACATTAAAGAGTTCTGTATTATACAGTTTTTTCTGCATAAGAAAGGATACATCTATCTGAGCTCTTTCCAAAATGAAAGTTTTATTTTCAAAGTAAAAAAAAAAATAATCAAGAAAATCCAAGTCTTTTTGGTTTCAGGCCTTTTTATCTGCTTTCCAACCAATGTGTAACATGGAGGAGCACAATCTCCCATCCTCAGTTTTGCTGGGGATGTGCACCCTTGGAGATTACTTTCCACAGCGAAGATATACTTTTGAGATCCTCCATTTGCCTCTTGGGACCTAATTCCTCCAGCAGAGATATAGGCCCAACACAAGAGGTCAGCTTTCAACCTAGAGCATTTTCTGAAAAATCAGAGTCCAAGCCATAAACTAATTTGGCCACAAAAACGTCTGTTTATTGCTCACCACCCACAACTATTTAAACACACGGGGATAATTTGACCAGAGGAACATATTGGCATTAGGGAAATAGTTTTCCCTGGTTCACATTCAACTATTTCAAAGAAAAAGTCCTCAAAGCGTGATACTCCTCCATCATATGTGGGAGTTTAAAGAGCAAGAACCATGCTGCGAGAGCATCTCCTAAGTGGGCTTAATTAAGTGAACTTGCCCAGAGGGTAATTACTGCAGCACAACCAGCAAGAGGAGGCGGCTTCCCAGAGCAATCACTGTGCCTCCTGCAAACTCCAGAGAGAGAAACATTTCTCCCCCCAAGATTCCACCCAATGTTAAAATGCACCTGAGCTAACGAGGATCCCTGGGAAGCCACCCCGTTGTTAGCCACATCCCTGATTGCAGGTTATCCAGTGGTGGGCTTGTATAAAATTGCTTTTCCATCAGTTCAAAGCACTTTTAAGCTGTTTTTCTTCTCAAGAAGAAGCCTCAAGAAAGGAACTACCTGCCTTTCTTGAAACACAGTTCTATTTTTCAGATTTTCTCACAGGGAATAGTGGGGTGGTAACACCAGACAGAGGGCACATTGCAGCTGGGCATGCAATAGCCCAGGGATTATGAGCTCAGGCCAAGCATTCTGGCAGCCAGATCTCCGGGTGGGTGCTGGTCACCCATGAAACCTTCAGGTCTCAGGTCAGAAGCTCCAGCTACATCGATCCAAATCAGCCCAACACTTTATTTAAACAAATCAGCCTCTTCCAGCGGAAAAACAAACAAACAAAGATAGAAGATATTTCTGGAAATCCCCCACCATGATTCTTTGCTTTGGTTCTTAATGAGCAAGCCCAGTGCAGCGCAGCTCTGAAGGGGTTACCCAGAGGGCATTCCAGGAGGTCTTCAGGACTCAGCATGGCAAAGGCAGGGCTGTCCTGGTCCAGTGCTGGTGATGGACCCAATACTAGGGACTAGGGCCCTGAAGGGGTCCCTTCCAACCAAAATGGCCTTATGTCTACCAACCAGCATCTCTCTCTCTTTCCCAGCATCTCCCTGCCTCTCTACAGCAAGGCTGATGGCCTCTGAGTTGCTGCATTTAACATGTTTCTTCAGGCTTCTCTTCAATTATAGAGCGAAGCAGAAAAGTTATCTCAGACAGGAAAAGATAACCTGGAGGAGCAGAGCATGAAATTCCCTTCCCAGGTTCCACCTCCGCCAAGGGAAGATGCCCAAGGCTCTCCCAACGGGTGGCACAATCTTAAACATAATGGCAATTCAGAAGTTGCAAATACATCAAAGTCTCATCTTCACAGTATTTCTTATGCAAATCGCTGCCTGGATGTGATGCTCAAATGCCACTCAACACCTGATCAGCTTCAGCTGAAGATAGTAACTCTTTTAGCTGGGGCCCTCTGAAAGCTTTGCATCAGCAGCCACACAGCTTAGTTGTTTCATCAGCACAGAAAAGGGAGTTTTTTTCTGAAATCACGTTCTACTTTCATTTCCATCTTCAATTCACAGCTTTGGGTTTGCTACAAGGCTTCAAATGAGCATGGAAATAAATTATCCTCTACCACTAGCCACCTGCAAAACTCATTTTCATTTAGGAAAGACTAAAAAACTACATGTGCAGCTGGAAAGTATTATTATATCTGATGATACAGCTTCTAGTTCCAGCAGCAACAGCGCTGTGTTATCTCAGCACCTCAGAAGTGGAAAATGTACATCTAGATGCTTACTAAAGGGTCACAGATGGTCACTCTTGATCATTAGTTTCTGAACTCAAAGAAACATTTTTACACAAAACCCAGAGAGAAATTATTCCAGGCAGAGCAAGAGAAATACCAAATCTGGATGTCAGGCAGGCGCTGAATAACTTCAATTCTAAAGAACTAAGCAGCTTTCCAAGCCCTTCATTGTGCTGTTCTGGAGAATCCTGCTAAATCCTTCCCCAGACCTACCCAAGTACCTCCTCTGCCTGCCTGCTTGCTTTACAGCACAACCCTTACGGTATGAAGTAAAAAAAGGACTTCCGAAGTCTGAGCTGCCACATGCATAAGCCATATGCCAAGGTTGTCCACAACCAGATTGGCATCCAGCCAGCATCGAATGACACAGGCAGACAAGTATTTACAACATATGTCAGTTTTGGCTTTAATTTCTGCTATGGCAAACTGGCAGTCAGGACTTTGGTGCCCACCTGGCTCATACTTAAAGGATCGTCTTTATCTCCTGCCAAACGTCCCTGCTTCCTGCATGAAATAAATTTAAAATGCACTTTGTGTCGCATTTCAGCAGGAATAATTCACAGAGCATGCCCTGGCCCAAGCACGCTTGTCCCACACACGATTCAGTACAAGCAATAAATAGAGTAAGCAGTGAGTCTTAAATAACCCAGCAGGGACTTTTCCTTCAGCTCTGTGTTTTCCAGCATTGCAGAGAGTAGCACCCATATAAATGCCCAGAGGGAGAGAAGCCCATTTGCATGAGCTAATGCAGGGTTCACCACTCACTCCAGACAGAAACCTCCAGACAGAGGTTTCTCCCAAAATCCATATTACATGAAACAGAGTCCATATGGATCGCCACAAAACCGGGACACTTCCAGGACCAGAGAACAATGCTTTGGATTAAAACACCTACAGGGAACGGCTCCCATGGAAGCTCCTGAAAGGGAAGGAAATGCTGCCTTCTCCAAAGCAAAACTAATAACTTTATTCTTGCCTTGGCACATGCTCCATCATTGAGCACTTGGGAAGCACAGTAAGGAGGGCTGAAAGCCCAGCAGTGAATCATGTCTTTTCTCCAAAGCGCTGGTACCACCGAGAAGAACAAATAGGGACAAAGAATTGCCCAGAAACAGAGAGAAGCAAAAGGAAGATTTTGTATCAAGTTTTCACATACAGATTTTTGCATTACAGAGAGCCTAATCACCCATGGTATGCAATTGAGGATTATATATATGATATGATATAATATGATATGATATTATAAATATAATATAATATATAAAGTATATTATTAAAATACATATAATGTAATCTTAATTATAAGATTGTAGGTACTGTGTGAGACAACCTCTTTCCTCCTACTTTCCCTTGCCATCGGCAGGGCTCTTGTTCACCAGTTTGAAGGCTGAACTCTAGTGTCCCCAAGGGTGTTTTGCCCAGTTAAAACCAGGGTTCAGGTCCTTCCTGCTCCTTGCACAGCTTTCCTCAGGATTTGGGCAGATAATGACCAAGATAGGGGCTATTTTGCTTCTTTTCCACACCACACAGCCACCGTGGGTAATGCTGCTCAGCAAGACAGCGGGGCTGCACTGCAAACCTCTATTCAGACCCACTGAATATTCATATTTTAATAGTATTATATTCAAATAGCTTTGTGGCTCCTCACCTTGATAAACCATCTGCATTCTCATTAATGCAGACACTGCCCAGATCAAATTTTCAGCCCTAAAACCACACGCATTGGAAACCTTAGTGCACAGAGTTGTACCCTAGGGCAGCAGAGAGCTCATTGCAAGACTGCAATCTGGAAAACAACTGATGTTTCAAGGTAAACTGAACTGACCTTCAATACAAACAAGCATGGCAAATCTGCCAGGCTCAGGATAAAACACACTCCTTAACCCATTCTGCTCCAAGGCTGTTTCCCCCCTAGACAAGGAGTCCTTGTGAAGTCGCTGCAGAGTCACACTAGGAGGCCAGGACAGACCTGCTCTGCCTGCTGAAACACAGAGAAACTAGGAGATCCTGGTTCTCTGCTGAGCACTCAGCCCCTGCTTATTAGGACTTTCTATGACCAAACTGGGCAAAAGCGTGTCAGATCCCCATATCTGGAATTTCAGCATCACAAAAGTCTCCCTTAGGTAATCTTCCAGCATGATGTGAAAGATAGCAGAAGACCTTCACTCCTTTCTCCGCATCCTCCCTGATGTAGAAGCCCCTAGGACTGTTTAGTTTGAGAAAGAGGAGGCTGAGGGGAGACCTCATCACTCTCTACAACTGCTTGAAAGGACATTGTAGAGAGGTTGGTGCTGGTCTTGATTCTCATGGGCAATTTGCAATAGAACAAGAGGGAATGGCTTCAAGCTGCAGCAGGGCAGGGTTAGGCTGGACATTAGGAAAAAATTCTTCCCAGAAAGAGTAGTCAGTCACTGGAATGGGCTGCCCAGGGAGGGGGTGGAGTCACCATCCCCGAGTGTGTTTACGAGTAGATTGGATGTGGTGTTGAGGGATATGGTGTAGGAGAGAACTTTGTAGAGTGGGGCTGATGGTTGGACTCGATGATCCCAAGGGTCTCTGCCAACCTCAATGATTCTATGATTCTATGATCTATGAGCATGGCTGGGGGCGTTCTTGGGGACAGTCTCACCCTCAGCAAAGTGGTGCCACACTGTATGGCCACCATGCAGCCCAGGGTGTAGGGTTCACAAGCAGACCTGCTCGCTGGCATCCTTCCCACCATGCCAGAAGATGCTGAGTTCAACTTGGAGCAGCTTTCATACCTTCACAATAAGGCATGTGCCTTGTGAAGGTTATTCCTGCTCTCATAGCAAAGGAAACGGTGTGTGCGGGGCGGGAATTCTGGTTAGCACTGAATACTGACTCCTAATCGATTCATCCTGACACTGAATCCCACAGGTTGGCAGCACGCTTAGGGGAGCAACAGGTCCAAAAAAGCCTGGACCTGCTCCAAAAAGCCTGCAATACCTGAGTGCAGATGTCCTGCCTGGCAGTGTTGTGCAGAAAGCTGGCACTTAGCCCAAGTGGTTATTAAGGATGTGACAGGAAGATGTCTCTTCTCTGGCCAATGGCTCATAAAGCAATTGCATTTTCCTTGTAGCAGTAATAAACCTTGTAAACACAATGCAAAGAGGCTATTAAACTTGCTAAACAGAATCACTGAAGTCCAAAATTGACAAAGTTGAGTTATGGATGCAGCAGCCGAAGGGATCCCCATCCCCTGTGACCACATCTCAGCTGCTGGTCTCCCATGAGGTCCATCTCCACCTCTCCTAGCACAACCTCTTACCTCAGCCATGATTTCACACTCATCACTGTCCTCGAGGAAAGGTTTTTGGTGTGGATTTCCCTAAGCTTGAAAAAGACAAAACCTCTTCTACACACTTCCTGGAGGCTCTCACGAGTGACCCCACCAGGCCCCATGGACCTTGTACCCTGTTCCCCTCTGTATGGCCGTGGGCTGTGCATGAGGTGTAGGTGTAGCAAGCACAAGGCCACACTGGAGATCAGTTTGTCCCTAACACTCCTAACAGAGATGTTCCTGCTGTTCCTCCCAAAGCTGATAAAACCAACATGGACACTTTGTCAAGATGGGGAGGATTAAACACCACTCCACTCATAATAAGCCTTTTCAGCAGCATGCACCCAGAGTTTCCTTTTCCTTTCAGGGGATCAATATCCACCATAAAGATAGAGATCATTACAATGTAACATGTTATTTGCTTAGTTCCTCATTTTTAAACACTCTCACCAGTTGAAGTCCTCACTCCCTTGCCATCCTGATTTATTCTGCAGTCATAGACGTTTATGAAGCCCTGGGTATGCCCTGTGCAAGCCTCTGTGCGACCTGATTTCCTACTACAACTGTGTGTCCAGGTCAGAAATACAATGGTGAAGACCCCAGTTGCCTCTCCCACATCCCCAGGAAGTTCCAAGCAGCAAACCATCTCCTGAGGCAGACCAGATGCTTTATTTCATCAGTGCTTTCATGACAACCAAAATAACATTTTCCACACAGTGAAGTATTTGACAGAACAAAACACCCAGCTCTACTCATCAAAGGCACCAAGAAAAGTGACTGAGTATGGCTAAAAATGAAACCAAATGTTCTGGGTGCTGTTGGAAAACACACTCCAAGCTCTTGTTAGTTAAAAGAGAGATAAATGTCACCTTAAAAAAAGGCAGGGGCACTAAACTGGCATCTGCAGAGTACCAGACATTTGTTTGTTCATTCATCACCAACTGCAATATGGCATTTCAGGCTGTCAGCCCGTGCTAGACGCTCTTGCTTTGTCACACAGCTCCAGAGCTGGGGTCTGGATGCCACTGACGAGCCGGGCACAGCATCACTGCGGCTCCGCCCTGCCTGCCCTATCACTTCTATAAATTGACATCAAAGATGCAGCCATTTTCCACAAAGTGCTGACCAAGAATCAAAATGCCCAGACTCCGTGGAGTGCAGGAGAAGCCCAAGGCAGATGTCCCACGGCAGATGTCCCACAGCCGCTCTCCCTGCCTGCCCTCCGCAAGGCACTTAAGGCTGGGGGACACCACAGAATCCTGCAACTCAGTTGAGGGCAAGGGGATGTTTTTCCTCCCTACATATGTGATAAGAACACCCATGTTAAAACCAAAAATTGCTGTGGTTGGTTCTGCCCATAGAATAAAGTTTTGGGTGACAAAGGCTCCTTCTGCATCTCTTTCTGCCTTACAAGACCATTTCACAATCTATTAAAAATAATCAAACTCATCTTTCCCTGCTTTGTCAGAGGTGGCCAGAACCTCAAATCACTCACTTACAACAGGCAAATGTCTTGAACAGCTCATAAAAACTCTGTGAGAAACGTCTCGGGGATTTTCCTTCAGCCATGTTGTGGGTTTCAACCATGTTACAAGTTTCAGGGATTTTTGTGCAAAAGCCAGGGGTGTTTTACATGCGGAGGGGGGAATCAGGTGTGCTGTGACAGGCCAGGAGTGTGCACCCTCAAGTCCCAGACCAGCAGGAAAAGGGGAGAGGAAACCAGGTGCCTGAGGAGAAGGCTTAAAAGGCCTGAACTCTTTGTAATGGGTGTGCTCTTTCTTGAATCACCCAACTCAGCTAACTCCATCATTATGTTTTAATAACTATATCTTTGCTTTGATAAGTTTGAGTTTGTCCTCTTCACATTCCATCCATGAGTGAGCATTTCTCATGACTCTAAACAAGATGACAACACAATAAAATGCCTGTTTGCAGTGCAATTGATGTCCTGACAAATATCTCAATGCAGCACACTGATTTACCAAGTTTAATCCAACAGTTGGTTTCTAAGCAGTCATCACTTTAAATAAAACAGACATTTAGTACAGTACTAAACATTTTCAAGTCCCTGCATGTGCCAAATCCCTAATAAATTGCATCTAAACCCTTAACTTTTTTTTTTCTTTTAAATGGATGACTTGATCTTGAAAATATCACATCAAGGAAAAGAGGAGGCAGGTTTGATTTCAGCCCACAAGTAATTTAGCTGCTAGGAGGGATGGCACTTCCAAATTTATTAAGTTGCCAATTTTTATAGACACACTTGGGTCCAATGTGTATATACAGTGGGTTATATCAGCTCTTCTTTAATTTATCCCAAGGCAGAGCCAGGAAAAACTGGGACTATAATCCTTGGAAGGACAGGCTGTACACGCTGTGGCCACCACTGAGGCAACATGGGCCACCCCTTTGCTCTCCAGATATTTCCACCAGCTCTGCTTTGGAAACACAGCATGATTTTTTGACATATTTCCATCATGTTGCATGGAGATAACTGACTGCATAATTTTGGTCCGCTGGTCCCATGCAGAGCCAGCATTTTCAGCCTGCATCCTGCACCACAGCCTGCTTTGACTTCATCTCATCTACACGGTTCATGAACAGGAAGCCCAGCAATTGCTGCTGAGATAATGACCCATCAGTTTTGCTGCCAGGCTTGTGCAAATTGGTCGGCCCTACAACAGACTTTCAAATACCAGCCCCTTGTGATGCATTCAGACCACCCCATAGTGTCAACTTTGTTACTGGGACAGTTACTCTAACTATTCTGGTCTATTCTAAGAGGGATCTCCTGTTGGGACAGAAATAACCAAAAAGAAACAGGAGGGAAAAGAGTATTTTCAATCTGTGATGCTCATTTATGAAACCATGAGGTAGCCCTCCTGCCATGGAGTGCTCGGTAAAATGCTTTAGAAAACAAACAGAAAGTTGTTCAGATGAGCTCACATCCACCACCCAGCCTTTGCCCCCCAGAGGGTTTTCCCACTTTGGCCAGTTCAATAACATTTTCTCAGCTGCTCTGTTAAATGTCAACAACATCCACAAGCATGTTAAAGCCTAATCAGCATTCAAATAGGACTGCTTCATTGTGGTGGCAATCTGAGCAGATATATTATCACATTTATGCAGCACCTCTTCTTCTCCAAGTTGCAATGCTGGAGGGGCTCGGGTCATCTCCCACCAAATACCACCCACAGGGAACCTGAGGGCACTTGCAAAACAGGTGCTGCTCTTCGATGCCTACTATGACGGGGTAAATAAACTAATAAACCAGTTATAAATGCAATGATACACCATTTATAAAGGCAAAAAAAGATTTATGCATGCATAACAGGGACTGGAAATCACTGCCTGAATTTCAGAGCAGTATCGTTTTGGACCCTGCAGTGCTGAGCTATCCTGCTGCTGACCTGATCCTCACAGGGTAAGGAAAGCCAAGGGACAGTATGACTTTTCACCTTCACAGGAGCATGCTCATGGCACTGTGACTTGCAGCAAAGCTATACTTCAGCTGTTTTTTCACAAACCTCCTTCCACTTCCTGGTCATAGAATTACAGAATGGTTTAGGTTGGAAGGGACCTTAAAGTTCATCCAGTTCCACCCCCCTGCCCCGGGCAGGGACACCTCCCACCAGACCGGGTTGCTCCAAGACCCCTCCAGCCTGGCCTTGAACCCCTCCAGGGATGGGGCAGCCACAGCTTCTTTGGTCCTCTCGTTCCTCCAAAAGAAGTGACCACTTAAGCATGTTTTAAACCCCTCATTATTTCTTTTAGCCCATTTTTCAAATCAAACCATTAAAACAATTTAATGCTCCTTCCTTTTTTGGGGAGAAGTGGGTCTCTCAGGCCTTCATGCACAAACTGCCAACAGGACAAGTCAGTCATAAATGTCCTTTTCAATGAACATTTTGCCTATTTCTACTTGATAAAGAAGGCTGGACTAATCTGATTTGTATTTGTAATATCTGTTATATTGAGCTGTAAGAGACAGGGTAAAACTAATTGTTTGGGTCTCAAAGGAATGATTTACTGATTGCCAGAACGAAATGGTAAGGCATTGAGAGTATGAGTTAAAACTAAGCTTTCTCCTTCTAGACTTCACAGGTATCTTGGGTATCACCAAAGTTGTATGTAGGAGAGGAAGATACTAGAGCAATGAATGTGTTTGGATATCTGACACAACTGACAAGGAATTAGCAAAAGAATCATAAAGCAAGAAATCCCTGTACTCTGCTGCCTGTATCTTCCCAGTGTCTTTGGTTCTCATGTATTCTCTTCTCCTGCCACTGAAAGATGACCTGGAAAAACCTCTCCCCAAACTCAGTCCCATGGCAGATGGCTTGCTGTGCCTACCAAACAGGAGCTGAACACACCTGCTGCTTGATCGTGGTGCCCTGTGCCCACTTATTCAGAGAAAAAGCCCCACAGGGATACATTTGTAAGACTAGAGCTTAAACCAAACCACCACAGTTTCTTTGAATGCTTACATGACTCGAACACAAGCAGCTGATTAAATATCCTAGCTACTTTTATGGTTTTCATGTAAAATCTTAGTATCTTTCCATTCCTGAGAAAAGAAAATCTCTGATGCAGAACAGCTCTGCACAGTCCAAAGATCAAGCCGCCAAGCACCAGTCCCAGCTAGAAAGCCTTCTGGTGAGATGCTGTCGTGGTTTGGCCTCAGATGGGAACAAAGAACCACATGGCAGCCACTCACTCTGGAGCCCGATCACAGTCGGGAAGGCAAAATCAGAAGAAAAAGGCAAAACTCGTGGGTTGGGACAAAGGCAGTATAACACAACAACAAAATACNGGAGAATTAACCCTGTCCTTCCTGGAACTAGGACAGATGCTTTTCTACCGTTTGCACGGACAAACCTTCCTTGTTCTACACCCTCCACAGTCAACGCCAGCCCACTGCTCCCAGCTCAAATCTGCCGTGCGGCCAATATTAAACAGGCTCCCTCCAGGGAACCTGTCAAGAAGCTGCCTGGGAAAACACCTGGGAAATAAGATTAGAAATAGAAAAACATTCTCAAATGTTTGTTCAAAATAGTTTCTGTGCAGTTTTTCCAGCCTCATGTTTCTCCCAATGACCTCCCCAGTGAGTGGTTTGTATTAAAAGCCCCTTTTCTTCAGTGAGCCTGAGATGTCTTGTAGCTCTATCAGCATGCAGCTGCTGAGCACCAGCTTTGGCAGCAAGTATTTCTTCACTTAAATCAAAAGTAGAGCAGAATGTAGCATAAGTGACATGTCGGAACGAAGAAGAATAAGCTAGAACTCAAAAACATCTTCCACATAAACAGAAAGAACAAAATCCACCAAATGCCCACACTCTTAAGAGCCAAAAATAAGAGCCAGACATATAATTTCTGTGCAATCATTTTGTCCCTTTGAGAAGAGACAAGAACTATCTCTTGAATAAGTTAATCAAAATCCCAGCTGATCATACCATCCATAGTTTGGTTTTTTTACCCCCAGAGAGCTAATTGAGAACATTCAATATTCAAAATTATGTTAGTTTCAATGGATGAATCTATCTCCACAGCGTGGGCTTTGGGCTCACAGACGAATCCAGCTCTCCACTGAATCAGGTTTGCAATGCAAATAGCCAAGATGAGGGAGGGAGAAAAAAAATAAAAAGGAATAAAATACTCAATCATAATCATCATTGTTCCTTGCTCAATAAGTGGAAGTACTTTCTTTTCAAATTTGAGAGGGCTGGACTGCAGAAACCTGGAGAAAAGCATGGGCAGCAGAGCACTGCTGCTAAAGTTTCCCTGCCCACATCTACCAGACGGAGTGTCCTCCATCACCAAAGGATTCCAGACCTGATGTAGGTTGTGGGAAGGGTATGCCTGGGGGGACTGTGGTATCCAAGCAAATTGGTAACAACAGGCCTTTTCCACCAGAGGAAAATAATCACTATAACAGGACAGTAGGCGGTTGCATGAGTGAAGGTACTGAAGGTCTCCAGGTCTGGAACAGAGTTGTGTGCTGGAAAGAGGGGATTGAGAAACCCCATGTTCACTTGTGGGGGGGTGAACATGGGGTTTCTGACCAGGTTATCAGTTGGAGTATGAGGCACAGTTTTAGCTTGCATAGATTCGTGTTCCATTAGTTTCCTTAAGTCATGGCTGACTGGGGAGGTCCCAATGAACTGGAGGGTAGCAAATGTAACGCCCATCTACAGGAACAGAAAAAGGGAGGAACTGGGAAATGATGGACCTGTCAGTCTGACCTTGATACCAGGGAAGGTCATGGAGCAGATCATCTTGAGTGTCATCACTAGCCATGTCACGGACAACCAGAGGATCAGGCCTAGTCAGCATGGGTTTATGAAAGGCAGGTCCTGCCTGACCAACCTGATCTCTTTCTATGATAAGATGATTCCATTGTTGGATGAGGGGAGGGCAGTGGATATTGTATACCCGGACTTTCAAAAAGCATTTGACGCTGTCTCACACCAAATTCTCATGGAAAAGCTGGCGGCTCATGGCCTGGATGAGCATACGATCTGCTGAATCCAGCACTGGCTGGAAGGATGGTCTCAAGGAGTGCTGCTCAGGGGAGTTCGATCCAGCTGGTGGCTGGTCACAAGTGGTGTTCCTCAGGGCTCAGTATTGGGGCCATTCCTGTTTAATGTCTTTATTGATGATGTTGATAAGGATATAGAGAGCACCATCAGTGAGTTTGCAGATGACACCAAGTGAGGTGGGAGTGTTGATCTGCTTGAGGGCAGGGAAGCTCTGCAGGGGGACTTGGATAGATTGGATGGATGGGCCTATGTCAATGCCATGGGCTTCAACAAGGCCAAGTGCCAGGTCCTGCACTTGGACCACAACAACCCCATGGATGGCTACAGGCTTGGGGCAGTGTGGCTGGAGCTGCCTGGCAGAAAAGGACCTGAGGGTGCTGGTTGACAAGCAGCTGAACAGGACCCAGCAGTGTGCCCAGGTGGCCAAGAAACCCAATGGCATCCTGGTTTGTATAAGAAATAGCGTGACCAGCAGAAATGGGGAGGTGATTGTCCCCCTGTGCTCAGCACTGGTGAGGCCACACGTTGAGTCTTGTGTCCAGTTCTGATCACTCAGCACAAGAGAGATCTGGAGGGGCTGGAGCAAGTGCAGAGGAGGGACACGGAACTGGTGAAAGGCCTGGAGAATAAATCTTACAAGGAATGATTGAGGGAGCTGGGACTGTTTAGATTGAGGAAGAAGAGGCTGAGGGGAGACCTCATCACTCTCTACAACTGCTTCAAAGGGCATTGTAGAGAGGTTGGTGCTGGTCTCTTCTCACAGGTAATTAGTGATAGAAGGAGAGGGAAGAGCTGCGAACTGCAGCAGGGTAGGTTTAGGCTGGACATTAGGAAAGAATTCTTCACAGAAAGAGTGGTCAGAGCCTGGAATGGGCTGCCCAGGGAGGTGGTGGAGTCCCCATCCCTTACTGTGTTTCAGAGTTGTTGAGATGTGGTGTTGAGGGATCTGGTGTAGGGGAGAACTTTGTAGAGTAGGGCTGATGGTTGGACTTGATGATCCCAAGGGTCTATTCCAACCAAAGTGATTATATGATTCTATGATGAGCCTTCATTTCAATGTGTTCACTACTTTCTCTTTGCCTGCGAACAGACTTTGAGCTTCTTGGCTACTGACCCCACCACAATGCCACATTGCTGTTATACAAATACCACGATGTTTCAGAGCTCAGAGTACCACTGAGCCAGTGAGCTGCAGGACTGCTACCAAGACATCTTCCTTTGGCTCCTCTCATGGCGAACAGCATCAGTCTGGAGCTACAACTACACCAGCAGCACCTTGCCAGCATCTGTTCCCACTCTTTGGGAAGCATGATCACCATTGTAGAGCATGAAGCTCTGTAGCCACAGGCACTTATGGCACAGGGTCTAATGTAAACTGATTTTACTCTCTGGGTATCATTGCAATCAAGTAATGGAGAAATAAAATTCATCTGTGCAGGCATCAGCCCAATTTTGAGACTCTGGCTCAGCAAATGTCCTGATGATGTTTGCAGAGGGTAGAAATCAGAGAAAGGCTATGGGATGTTTTCTAGCTGAACTAGAGTAGGAAAGGGCCTGGGGAGGCCAGACAGGAGGAGCACATGCTGCTCTGCTCCGTCCCTCTCCTAGCACTACTGCTCTACACGCCTCTGGGCCAAAACACACACCACAACCAGCAACTCACAACTGCAGGAGGAAGCTTGGCCTTGCTCATATTCCTCATTAACACTGACACAATCGTAACAGCTTCTCCTGCAAAATTAACTTGTCCCTCCTCGTTTGCTCTGCTTCCATGAACCTTAAGTAAGCGGTGCTCACAGCAGGACCCTGAGGAGCAGCTGTCCCACTGTGCCAGCCCAGGGATGGCCCCATCTCATCAGCTTTGTCAGGCAGCAGGTTGCTCCCACCAACAACAGCTCTGCTTGGGATTGTGGCCATTAAACTCTTTGTGCAGGGCCAGGTACACCCAATCTTCCCACAAAAGTGTATGGGGTGTATTAGAATGGGTGTGGTTAGTAGGTCGTGAGAGGTTATCCTCCCCCTCTGCTCTACCCTGGTGAGATCCCATCTGGAATATTATGTCCAGTTCTGGGCCCCTCAGTTCCAGAAGGACAGGGAACTGCTTGAGATAGTCCAGGGCAGGGCTACCAAGATGATGGAGTGGAGTATCTCCCATAGGAGGAAAGGCTGAGGGAGTTGGGTGTCTTTAGCTTGGAGGAGACTGAGGGGTGACCTTATTAACGTTTATAAATATATATATATCAGGAGGATGGAGCCAGGCTCTTCTCAGTAACATCCAATGACAGGACAAGGGGTAATGGATGTACGCTGGAACATAGGAGATTCTAGTTAAATATGAGGAAAAATTTCTTCACAGTGAGGGTGAGGGAACACTGGAAGGGGCTGCCCAGGGAGGTTGTGGAGTCTCCTTCTCTGGAGACATTCCAAACTCACTTGAACGCGTTCCTGAGTGATCTGATCTAGGTGTTCCTGCTCCGGCAGGGTGATTGGACTGGAGGAGCTTTCAAGGTCCCTTCCAATCCCTGATATTCTGTGATTCTGTGAAAAGCTCCCACCCAAAGCTCCCACCCTGTCCACACCATCATCTCAGGCCTCTCAAAACCCTGAAGCTGAATCTATCACTGGAAACAGCACGGCTGGGCCAGCACAGCTCTCCCTGGGCTTCCTGCTTTGCAGCAAGACTAATTAGCGCAGGTAGACAAGCTCATCAGCATCGTTACCTGCTTCGGAGGTGGCCCTGCACAGCCACGTGTCCATTAGCTCTGGGGCTGAACACAGCACTTGGGCTGATGGCTGTCTGCCCTGTACCCCGCAGTGACCCCACATTACTCCAATGTATAATGCAGCTCCTTGTGGTATTTGGTCAGGGGAGGAAGGTGGCTCCCTGTTTCCAAGGAGGATGATGTTCAGTATCCAAAAAGCTGACATTATCCCATCCGTTTCCCATCTGAGCATAGCCCCATGAAGCCACCACGAAGGGCAGGAGGCAACGTGCTGCTGAAAAACTTGATCATCTTTGGTTCTTCACTTGTCACAATTTTCCAGCAAAAGTGGCAGTCTGAGGAAGCTGTGAAGGGCTTCTAAGAAGAGATACTGCTTCTGCTAATTATCCTACGTGCACGCTCCAACCTTTTCTAGTGTTTACCACTGGAGAGAAGAGCTCATTTGGAGAAGGGGGGAGGGAGGAAATAAAGCAATTACAAGAAGAACTTTAAGCCTAGCAAAGAGATAACAAATGACAGAGCGGCAGAATGCTAATGCCAAGTTCTTGGCTCCTTGTGAATGGGCCTGAACAGCTCACTGGAGAAAAGTCCTGCTCCAGCGAGCTGATGCCTCCCTGAAGGACTGCCCTTTGCAGCTATGAAAAATGTACAGGATAGAAAAGGAATTTTTAAAATGTCCTACTGTTGAGAGCAGGCCCTTTAAGAGGGGTTGCTGGGAGAGCACAGATGCAAATGAGTGGAAGTAAGTATAGTGAAAGTGAAACTGGGTGTAGGAAGCAGCAAATGAGACAAGGGTTGTAGCCAATGATGGGGAAACTTTAGGCGAGTGGAAAGTGCGTGAAAAGCTCGTGGACAATATCCCTCTCCCTATCCGAAATGTAGTGCTTAGCGAATGAGGACCTGTGACTTTGATTCAAACGTGGTTCTGCCTTCTGACTGGATTGTACTGCTTTCTGGTTGGAGAGCTTTCTGAATAAAGCTGAAGCTGATCTACCAATCATCTGGATTGCGTCTGGCTTCACTGCTCCTGGCCGCGGCATCCTACCAGGGCTAAATTGATTTGATCACTAGCCACGTCTGACCTCCCTGTGCCTTCACAAGGACTGAGAGGGGCTCCTTCCTCCTGAGGGGCTGCAGAGCGGGTGTCCCTGCTGGCCCAGGAAGGGGGAGCAAGATGGGAACTGTGGGTCAGGCAAAGCAGGTTTCACCCAGTATCACAGTAACAATTTGAGAGGGTTTCATCTGGCCTTTTGTGATCCTAAAACTGGTTTGGTTTTCCATTTGCAATCACTTTTTCCTTTTAAAATTTATACATATAATTAGAAAACGTAGGAAAAGTTGTAGATCATACTCCAAATGTAGCAGGAATTCCCAGGTGAACATCAATCTAATGTTCTCTAAAGCCCTGTTCTGCCACTGAACCAAATGTATGCATTTTTAAATATATGTGTCTACATATCATACACATAATTTGTGTAATTCCAGTAGCGTTGATATTAATAGTAACATATCATTACCTCCCCATTAATCTTGAGGCAGCTCCCCATAAAGCACTGCTGAAAACTCCTGAAATAGCAGCTAAAACCAATGATGTAAAACCACCTAGCAACATCTTGCCTTTGCCTCCTGCCTCAGCTGGGAGGAGGGAAGGAGAGCAGCTAGCGTGAGCAACAGAGAGAAAAACTCCACTTGATCATTGTTTTTAAGCAACAGCAGGTTTATGAACATAATTTTGCCAAAAGAAGTATTTAAATATGTGAGACATTTTGCTATGTTCCTGCTGCCAGATGAAATAACCAGCGATGATGAGACTTGCAGCGTGTCCTCGCACCCTGCCATTGGTGGCAGGTTCTCTTATAGACATACCTGGTAATAAAACCCCGGGGCAGGTGTTTGGAGACCATGCCCAGCATACCACCTCATTAGCTTCCTAAAGACAGTTCCCAGGCAGCCAAGAAGGAAGAAGGAGACTTGCTTACGCCCCTGGACTATTTGGTGTATCTCAGTTCAGTTCAGCACCCTCCTAATCACACCTTGTGGGCAGGGAGGTATTTTATAGAGGACTGGGATTCTCGAGACAGAAGCCCACCTCCCAGCCCCAGCACATGGCGACTGACTCTCCACATAGTGACTTCTCCATCATTAACCAACCTCATCCTCCCAATCATCTTCCCAACTTTTCTCCTTTCCACCATCTTCCCAACTAAAGCCAGTCAGGAAGCTGATAACAGACATTCATTTTTTCTGCTCCAGTAAGGTAGTTCGCTGCTCCTAAAAATACTCCAGGAAATCGAATCAACATTTTGTAATTTGGCTGGTAACAGCAATTACTAATAATCAGCAGGAACATAATCTTTTTAATTTTCTACTCTAGCTGTAATGCAATTTCAATAGCAAACTGTTTTGCACGCTAAACAAGCATCATGAGCAATATGATAAAAACACAGAGATAAAAGGAAGTATCAAAAAACAGGTTTAAAAATAAACAAACCTATCAAATTGAACATGATTGTCACTCAAACAGCCTTTTGGAAGATAAAGTTAAAATCGTTCCTTTGTTCCCCTGTAAAATGGAAAAATGAAAGTTCCACTCCACTCTTCTTGTTTGACAGCAGCAGCACTTGAAACTAAAACCCTAACCCTTGGGTAAGCCAGAGGCTGAAGGAAGCACCCTTCTTGCCTGACCTTCCTACAGACCCCCTGATTTACTGTGTGGAGAACAGAAGACAGGGCAAGGCGAAGAGCAGACACACAATTTGAAGGACTGTACTAGATGCCTTATTGCAGTCAACAAACTACTCATTTCAGAGTGAAAAGCACTTTTGCAGAAGGAAGCTTGGCTCTGAAATAGATTTTCTGGATAGCGAGAGAGCTCTTGCAGATAAAAAAGGAGGAATATTGTCTTTCCCCTACTTGATAAAGTTGCTGTAGGTGTCTATGCTTTCCAAATCAATAAAGAAGTGCCAATTTCATACAAGGATTTAAATTGGAAGAGTGGCCAACTCATTGCTTCTCCTTCCAGCCAAGAAAGGCAGACTCTATGCTGCTCTGTGCAAGTGTTGGTCTCTAACAGGTGTTGATGACTGAATCAATCCAGCTTGGCAGAATAAAAATGCTACTGGATTGTGGAAGCTCTTGCCACGCTCAGGAGGTGCTCAGCAAGACCCTGCTTGTAGGCAGCACTGTTGCATGATGTTTAGAAATAGCATGTTTTCTCTCTCTCCAGTTTAGAAATCCCTTACTGAAGCTTGGGGCAAGCGGCAGATCCTGTACAATCCCCAAGTGAAAATGGACTGCAATCCAGTTTCAAGAAGTTGCATTTCAAGAAAGTCAGAAGAAACACCCACACTCTAACCCCCCATATATCTTGATTTACCCACCAGCTGTCTGCTCTGCAGTCTTTCAAAGACCAGATGAACTGCAATAAGCTCAGACAATGCTATAGATTATTTCAAAAGAGAGGCAGGTGAGCACCTGAGTCCCAGAGGCTCTTGGAGCATTGCCTGGGGCTCAGTAAATAGACCCACAATGCATAAGGCAGCATTCAGTGTCCATTGAAAAAGAAGCATTCGAAGGGATGGGTGACTCTCAGCTAATTTCAGTAACAAGTTCACTTAAGTGCCTTTCATTAATTTTTCAGTGAATAGTATATACCAAGCTTGTCTTTGGTATTTCTACTCTTAGAATAAACTTTGGGAAGCACACACATTGGAAAGATGGGATTTTGAGAAACCTCACATCTACTTTGCTTTCAGAAATGTCTTCAGCAGCAGTCCCTGTAGCAGGCAGATGAGTTTTAAATCTTCTGCTCTGCATCAGAGCAGAAGTCTCCCAGCAGACTCTAGAACAGTCACTCTTTGCAGGGGGTATTTTGGATGGATGACAAAGCATGCATCCCTCGTGGGCAAGACTCTATCTGTCTGCTGCCAGAAAGCTTTATAATTAACCAGACCATTATTTTTTTAAGCACTTACTGCAAGGTGTCTCATTTGAAATTGGATTGTCTTTTCATCTGCTTTTGGATAGTTTTTTTCTCTCTAAAGGAGTAAAAGTCACACTGGAATATAACTCAAAGCTGCTTTTGTATTTCCAAACAGCCTAAACTACTCAGGCTTTTGAAGAGGAGTTCCTCTTGGAAAGACAAAACCCACCAGGGTGCTGTGGCTTTTGAGCCAAATGGTCTTTGAGCCCAGCTGCTGGCAGGGGTCTCCCACTGGAGCCTTGGAGACCCCATGGCTTCACGTTGATCCCAAACGCCCTCAGTGCCAGAGACTTAGGGGCCTCATAAACACCTGAGACCCCACCAAAGGCAAAGGCAGTCAGAGGCGGCACTGAGGGAGAGACAGCAAAGGCAGGTAGAGGAGCAGCCAATGAGTTTGTCACCTTAATTTGATAGCTGGACGCAGCTTGCTAAAGCTTGATTCTCAGCGAGTGCGCTCAGGTGGCACATTTAGTTTCAACTTCGATGTAACATCAAACTAAAGCACGCCTAGAGCCCTCCTCTGCCATCCTTTCCCCACTCTGTTATTGCAGCTGCAATGCAGACAGCACAGTGCTGTTGTGGTACTGGAGCAGGTCCAGAGGGGCAACAGAACTGGTGAGGGGTCTGGAGCACAAATCTTGTGAGAAGTGGCTGAGGGAGCTGGGGATGTTCAGCCTGGAGGAGGCTGAGGGGAGACCTTCTGGCTCTCTACAACTCCCTGAAAGGAGGGTGTAGCCGGGGGAGGGTCGGTCTCTTCTCCCAAGGAACCGGCGATGAGACAAGAGGAAATGGCCTAAAGTTGTGCCAGGGGAGGTTCAGATTGCATATCACGAAAAAATTCTTCACTGAAAGGGTTGTCAAGCCTTGAAACAGGCTGCCCAGTGAAGTGGTGGAGTCACCATCCCTGGAGGTATTTAAAAGCAGGGCAGATATGGTGCTTGAGTGGTTTAGTGGTAGACTTGGCAGGGTTAAATTAATGCTTACACTTGATGATACTAGAGGTCTCTTCCAACCAAAATGATTCTAGGATCCTATGATCCATCCCCTTGTTCCTTGCCCAGACTTTGTGTGGAGTGAAGTACAGGCTGGTTGCTGAGGTCAGAGCAGAGGCAAAGCATCATCAACAGCGGCAGCAGGGCTTGGGTTGGCCTCCATGGAACTGAATTCCACTTCTACCCAGTGCTAGAGTGACAGCTGCCCCAGGGGATATTTTGGATGGGAGGCAAAGCAGGCATGGTTCAAGTGTAGGGGATACAGAGAGATGCCAGGGAAACAAGACCACAAATCATTCCAGTTTGTTGTGTGTGAAAGAGCTGGACAGGACAATGCATACAGAGATTCACACAGTTGCCTTTTATATAGCACAGCAAAGCTTTTAGATAAAGTGGAAAAGCTGAAGAGCTTTTTTCAGATGCCATAAAGATCGGGTTGCACTAAAGAAAATGGCCTGAAAAAACGACCAAAACGAGAGGAGTCATAGTGACCACCATGATGAGACAACAACCAAGCAGAAATGGAGATTTTGCAAAGCTGGGCAAAGTGAATTGCACTCCTGCAGCCTCCATAGTGAAACTGGGGGGTGTCAGCACAGGAAACTTACTTAGTGTTGTCAGAGTCAATGGTATGAAAAAGCTTCTCAAGTTCTTCTTCGTTGAGCGTCCCATCAGAGAAGAAGGCCTGGAACTCCTCCAGGGACAGCTTCCCATCATCTGCAAATAGCAACACAGCCACCGTTAGGGAAGAGGCAAAACAAGGGGCACAGTGACTGACAATCAAGAATGATGTTCAGATCTGAAGATTCAAGACCAAAAGTTATCCCCAAGTGCTTCTGCAGAATGGGCCCTCAACCAATGCAGCGCTCACTGGGTGCAGGGTGGGATTGGCAGCTCTAGCACCGCTGGAGGCAGTTGCTTCTGGGATGCACTGGCTGTTAGCCAGTGGGCTACTAAACCAGAACATGACTCAAGCCTAAAGAGGAAAGCCTGCAGGCTTCATCCTAAAACTGAATTACATTTAAGGAATTATGGAGCATTTTGTTTACCTTATGTTCAAGTGGTGCCTTGTGCTCATTAAGGAACATATAAGAGACAGGCCAAAGAGCCAGGGCTGGAAATAATGATAGACCCAGCAGTATCTTTTGCCATCTCTGTCCAGCTGTGTCTTCTCTAAGACCGTGCATCCCCCAGCTCTAAGCAGAATTGCAAAATAGCAGGCACCAAACATAACATGTCTTGCTTCAGTTGTTAGCTGTTTAAGCACACAAAGACTGTGTCACCTTAATGTTGTGCCTTTACTTCTAAAGGAACCTGGTGACGCACAGAATCCATCTGCCCAGCCATACGGGCTTACAGCTTGCTGGCTGCCTTTCGGCAAGCCTACCGGCACGCAAAGGAGTCACAAGACAGAGGTTTAATAATGTTCTTTCTCCTGGGTGCCTAGCGAGGAGCTGCAGTCATTTCAGCAGCAAGCTCCAAGCTCACCCTTGAAGGTTTATTTTGATCCCGGCTCTGGCCAGAAGCTCACAGGCACTTCAGCAGCCCCGCATCACAGCAGCAGGAAGCGGCCCCACAGATACCCAGTGCCTGGGGAAAAGTGTCTCTGCTCTCAACTCGGAGACTGGAAAAGAACACCCAGCTGTGCAAATGTGACCACACACTTTGTATATTTTATTACACGTTGGGCCCAGCATTAATTTAATACCAGGCTTAGTGCAGCCAACTTAAATGACCAGGAAAGAAACGAAGGATCAAATCCATGTACAAGGGGATATAAGGAGACTCCTTTGCAACCTTTGCTGATAACGGGACAAAGGCTTACACTTAACCTTTAAATCTGCAGCCTTTGCCTGTGTGCTGTGGACAGGTACAGCTCATGTTTGAAGCCACAGCTGGAAGTGAGAAGGTCTGAAGGAAGCTCCTATGAAGTTCAGCAATGAAGCGATGGGAGAGAGACAAAAGAAACTTTAATTTACCTCAAGTTTCTTGTTCAAGCTGCTGACACTGTGCTCTGGTGTGCAGCAGTGCCTAGGGAGGACCCCAGGTCACCTACTATTTAGAGTCTCTCTTTCGTGTCCACAGAAGATTCATAAACTGAAAACGCTGCCTACTTTGCAGTAGGAGAAGGTATCATTTATTATTTAATCAAATCAATTATAAACTCCGTTGCTTCTCTTTCAGGAAATGATGCAGTAGGACAAAATTAGCCAACTTACCACATGCATATCAATATTTCTTCCTCAAAATAAGTCTGCTGCTCCTAGAAGATACCTGCATTGCCAAATGCTAACCCAGTTTGCCATGCCTAACACAGACAAATTTAGACCAGCAATAAATCAAGCCCAAGATACTTATTTAATTGGCAATTACGAAAGGAACACAGCAGAACAAAATCAGAGCACCACAATGGCTATAGAGAGTGCCCAGCTGCCTAGATTGTTTTCCTGCATTCCTTCCCAAGGTGACCTCTCTGCAGCCGGCAGGGTGCAGAATACCAGAGCACAACTCAGAGGAAGGGTCCCAGGTTTGCTTTCTGTTTCTGAGTACAGGAAACTAAAGCATCTGTACTTCAACAGGTACATCTCACTTGAAGCATCTCCAGTGTCACCTGGAGGCTAACCTGGGGGGTAATAAAGTCTGTGCCCAGAAGAAGAGCCCCATACACAATGTCTTCTGTATATTGTACTACTGGATGAGAAGCTTCCCCCACAGAGCTCCTATTTATGCAGTATCCTAGCCAATAGAAGATTTGGCTTATTCTGATCCTGACTGACAATGAATCTGTCTTCAAGCACCAAGATCAAAAGAATAACAGCATTTCTGTCTCACAAGGGCCAAACAGTTCCTTATATATGGTGCACTTTTCCTGTAAACCGTAAACCAGTGGTTCCTCACCTTAAAATTATCCTTCCACACAGAGGGCAGGCAGAATTAAATTGCTGGGGAAGTCACATAAATCAACTAACTAGGAAAAAGAAACTGTAAAAGCAGGTGATTTTTTTTTTCAGGAGAGTACTTTAATCCAAATTTACAGTGCTCACCTCTGAAATGCACAAAGTGTTTCCAAGTTTAAGAAAAAGGTCTTTTTCCTTTACCCAGAACTGCAGCCTCTGAAACGCTGATGTTTAAAACCTGTGACAAAATGCTGCTCTGACTACTGTCTCACAGCCTCTGGAGTCACAGATAAGAACAGGTACCAACAGAGGCCAAATTTTGCTGGCATTTAACACCCCAATGTAATACAGAATGGGAGAAGGATCTAGAGGGAGGAGATGACAGTGAATTTTATTTCTTTTTTTTTTCTTTTGAGACCACATAGAACTGCCTGGGCCCTGGCAGGAATTTGACTAGAAATACAAATTTCACTCATAAATAGTGCTGGAGACTTTCATTCCCCAAATAACACCATAATGTACCAGCCATCTTAAAGCTGATCATTATTTAATACAAGCTGGAATACTCAACTGCAAACAGCGGCACTGAGGGAAATCCGAGAGCATCCGAGAGCACAATTACATATCTGTAATTGTGAAACACCCTGAAAGCCTCAGGTTGCTGGAGCCCAGCAGGCAAGGAAGTCGTTGGGGAACTCGGGCGATAAGAGGAAGCAGACTGGGCTGGGATTTGGCAGTTAAAATCAAACTGGTAGAAAATCCGGGGCAAGGAGGATTGTCCACAACATTGCCGACACCAGGTCTACCAGGCAGCGGTGCTGTGATAAGAGCCAATGGAACTGCTGTGCACCAGGAGCAGCCTTATCAGGAAAGTCACAGAAAAGCAAGCTTTTCCTGAAAACAGAGGTGCCTGTGTTCACCAAAGAACAGATAAGACTTCCAGAAACCTGCTTTTTGCTGAAAGCTTCCAGGATCAAGAGATACAACTTCTCTGAATGAACTGTCAGGCGTCATTCAGAGCAGCAGCATCAAGCGTATGGTTCAACCTCACCCATGCCATGCCTTTTGGGTGCTTGTCTGGAGATTGTAGGTGCTTGTCTGGAGACACTTCAGTCCTAGGTGGCCACTATATGAAGGGTATGAAGGGTATGAAGAAGGTATGAAGGGTATCAGAAGGGTATGAAGGGTATATGAAGAACTGAGGGGTATGAAGGGTAACAGAAGAACTGAGTTTCCACACCAAATCTCACTACACAAAATAAACTTTCCAGCATTTTTAAAATCTAGAGAAGTCTTTGTGACTTTATCATCAGGATGAGCACATTAAAGGCAGGCAACCTACTTTCACCTGCTCACCTCCATCCCCTTTAAACCCAGTACCTGAAGACAACACCAAAGCTGGCAGCAAGAAAAAATGCCACCAACTAGAAATTACCTATATTGGCAGTGATCAGCTGAGAAAAGAGATAATCAGGCAGCAGCTACTCCATCATCGTTTTTTTCCTGAGACAGCAATTGTCATTTTACTCTAACTTTTCAAAATAACTCAATCACAGGCAAAGACCAAAGCAAATTACCCACCAAACAGAATTATCAAAGTTTAAACTAGCCAAAGAGAGAAGGATATAACGAAGAACATCAGAAAGACCCAAATAGGATTTTATTATTGCTCCATCTGCCACTGGGAAAATCATAGGAGTCTAGAGGCAGCTTCTACACCTTCTAACTCACAGAATCAGCCTGTTCTCACCCACTAACACAGCCAGGGGAAAAATCAAACAAAGATCATAAATGGTCCAAAATATAGGAAATCTGATGGCTGAGGTTTTGGAAATTCACTCATGACACAAATAGCTAAAAGCATCTACAAAATAGGGTCACTGTTCCTGGCCTGAGTTTGCTAAATCCATTTCCAATTACATCAGGCTGAGACTGGTCATGTATTTTCTAGCTCTATTGCAAATATATTTCATGTGAAGAAGCCAGAGTTTCCCATACAGACAAAGCCAGGGACTGAATTTCAGGAGCTGGGTTTGGCTTACTCAGCTCATCAGAAAACACTTGATAAATCTTCTTCTTCTTGCCATTGACACTGTTTCAAGATGGCATCTCCTGCCTTCTGACGGTGACCCCACCACAGCTCCCACGAGAATAACCCACAACGCTCCTTGCTCTGGGGCAGGTTCTCATATACAGCTCTACTTTCAGCATCACCGTTTTCTTTTTGCCATGTGTTGACAGAAACCTTTGGGATTTTTTATCTTCCCAGGACATCTTTTCTTTCAACACTCAGACAAGGCCATATAGAGACATAAGTTCTATAGAACATAAGTTCTATAGAGACATAAGTTCTATATATATATAGGCCATATAGAGACNATAAGTTGCACACAGCAAATGAAAAAGTATCTCTTAAGAAGTCAGTCAATAACCCTCCCTAGTCATTTAGCCCGGTAATAAAGATCAGCTCTTCCTCAGTAATTTGAAGGTCCTTCTGCCTGTACCAAAGTTTTACAGCAGATGATGCAGTTTTGTGGTAGGACTGGAACTGGTGCATATTCAAAATATGAGGCTCCTTTTCATGCCAGCGCTAATCTTTTCATTTCCATTAAAAAAAAAAAAGGGGGGGGAAAAAGTTACTTTCATTTCTAAATAACCACATCAGTCAGCATAAGATATTGAGGAATGAGTTAAAGCCTGTTTCTTGTCTAGGATGATGAGTACACATGTACTAAGCAGACAACAGCTGGCAGTCTTCCCTGTAGGACTTGGCCTGGGGAAGAGTGGGGACTTCCATTGCACTCAGAAACCCGCCCCTCATTCTCACCAGAAATAGCCTGGGCAATCCAGCAGTGTCCATTAACGTGTCAGAATGTTCACCAAGCTGCTCAGCTCTTAGCTTCAAATCAAGTCTTTTGTCCCCCTAGAATTAGAAATAATTTTGAAATTATGGTAGCTATAGATAGATTCCAAATGTGGGCTGGTAGGCAGGGAGACATACAGCAGTGATAGAGCACGTTTTTTCCCACTGTCTTTTGTAAAAACTCTACTTTTTTTTCCATTTCTCATTCCTCACCCTGCTGTAACCAACTGATTTAAATGAGGGGGGTTTCCTGCACTCGCCCAATATATTGACTTCAGATGTTTTAGCATAGCTATCTAGGGATGTCTTCCAAGGAATCTCCCACTCCTTTACAAACTAAATGCCGGGATAAGACTTTCCCAGTGTGCAAATAGCCTCTCTGGGTTCAATGTAATCGCTGCTTAATAGAGGCTAGAACACAAGTTACCCAAACATTTAGAAGAGGATCAGGACAGATGCCAGCAGTCCGCAAAGCTTTCTTAATTCACCGTTTTCTTGTGGAAAACTGGTTTCAGTTTCCCTCTCACCAGTTAAATTTCTTTTCTTTCCATTTAAAAAGAAAATGAACTTCAACAGCTGATTTCAATCTATTTGCTTCAAACCTGTAGCAGCACAAGAAAAGGTTGAGCCAGCTCCTCCACAGGCCGCTGCTCTGTAATAACTTATGAAAACCTCAGGTGACCTGGGCCCCGGGACACTTTGTACATGGACACATTGGTCTAGCTCAGACAGACTAGTGGAAAAACATTCAGGAAAAGAAACCATAGCTTGCAGTAAGGGACCTCTTGGTAAATAGTTCATATGAAGAGGCAGTACTTGGATTCCCAACGCCTGGCTTTGGGCTCCAGTTTGTGCACCTAAGAGGGGATGGAGGGAAGGCAGCCAGATAGACACGTAACAAGGGTATTTACTGGTCAGTGTGGTAGCACACAGGAGACCTAAATACCATAAATATATGGCATATAATAAATAAATTAATATAAAGCGATTAGCAACCTACCATCTCCCATCCTCCCCCAGGAGGACATCTCCGTTTCCAAGCTGTTGCAGCTACCAGCAGACCCAGCTTATCTCCTCAAAGTTATTTTTCATCTTAGGTGGGCTCAGCCTGTCTCCTTTATGCTGGGTGCTATTAAATGGCTGGCTGACTTTGAACAGCCATAGCTTTTTAGCACCTTTGATTTATTTGCCCTTTCAAACCATTTCCGCTGTGAGTTACACAAGCACAGACCACTATGACAAAGCAGCAGATTCCCTTGCAGAGCTTGCTGCCTCCTTACCCAAACGGCCCAGTTCTCCCTCCCAAAGGCTTTGATTCTCAAGGCATTCATAGATCTGCCTTGCTCTCCGCAGCGTTACTCAGTCCCGTCTTTCTCTGTTGTCCCAAATGTTGTCTTCCTTCTCCATTAATGTGCCTTCAGCATCATCCCTCCTCCTTATCCTTTTCGGACTTAAGTTGTGGATGTAGTACAAAACTAGGACTTCTGTTTAAGAGGAGGTTGTATGGAGAGAAGTAGCTCAATCATCAACCTTTGATCCCTACCACTTGATCCCCAAAATTTACTTATTGCCCAGTCAGCAATACCCAGCTGCATTTCAAAAACACCAGCAAGCTTTCAACTACCAAACCCCTGATCAAAGCACACAAGCTGCTGAAAGCCTCTCTAAACATTTGATCTAAAGGGCAAATAAATAAAACACAAAAAGACGGCACAGCTTGTCATTAATACAAGACCACTTTGTGCTCCAGCGATACCAAAGCTGTAAATCCTGACTTCAAAACTTCCTCCTTCCATTTAAGGTGAAATTCTCCCACTGAGATCTTGAGTAAAGAGAACGGAACCTGCTTGCTGGAGTACCCTAAAAACAACTATGCTGCATCAGAAATACAACAAACCATGAAAAAAACCACTAAAATAAGTAGTGGGAGAAAAATGGATAGTTGGATATGTATATTGTAATATTCACTAGTATAGCTGCTATTTTCCTATGCAACAAATGTTAATTTCTATGGACAAGCAACACACAGTATTATACATAATTGCCTGCAAGATTAAGCATTTCTTTGTACAATAGAGACACCTGGGAATCACAAAGCTTTTAATCCACTACTGCGTTCTGCCACCATCAAAGCAGAACACTAGGTTTATTTGGGAGACTTTTTTGCAATTTCCCCAACCAACCTAAAAGGCTACACAAGTTTTCAGGCAGTTGCAAGGATCTTACTCCTGCCACACCATGGTCCTCCTCCACATACGTCACACTGGATACGCTGGAAAGCAGAAAGCTCAGGGTGATGGGCAGAGGTGGAAAACCACAGGAGCACTCAGCATGTTCTCCTTCAACAAGATGTGGCCCTGAGGGAGCTCATGCATTCCTGGACTCCAGGATACCTTCACCTTAGCTGAATGAAAAGGGTCTGAGAAGCTGCCACGGATAATCATGCGGAGTCCTTTCTATCCAGATCTCATACTTACACCAGTGCATGACCTCCTGCTGTGTTCAGCAGCAAAGAGGGAAAGCTGGGTTCCTCTGTAGGGAAGTTGAAGTCAAAAGGCCACTTCTGAAGCTTATCAAGTAAGTAACTTCATTTCCATCTCTGTGAAGGCAGCCAAAAGCTGCATTTTGCTGAAAAGCAGACCCTCAAGTTCAGCTCCCTCCTGCACCCATCCTGGAAGAGCATGACTGATAATTTTGGGAGTTTGCTTGAGCAGCCACAACGCTGGCACAGAAGCTCTGGAATGCCCATTGGATATACCCTGCATCCCACCGGATTTATGGAACAGCTCAAAGGCGAGGAGGCCCAGAGCCCTGTGCATTGAGAGCAGCAGCAAATCCAGAGCCTGGAGCTCACCCAGTATTCAGCCTCTTTAGGCAGCCACAGCAGGTGCTTTGCCAAAGACCAAGGTAAACAGGAAAGAGAGAAGGAAGAAAATTTTAGATAGCAGGTTCTTCATCTTCAGTCAAATGATGTGGGAAAATTCCATAGCTTACTGACTGTAACTTCTCACACATTCCTAAAACACAGGGCCCTCTCACTCCCCAAAGAGCAGCAAAACAGCAGATGAAGGAGGACAGAGGCCCGTATAGACTTTACTTGCAGTTGAACAGACAATAGCAGAGCCCAGCAAGTATGCACGTAGCCATTTCTCCTAGACTAAAATATTGTCCAAATGTGGGTGTTATTTTACTGGAAAACCAAGAAAGGAAGATCTTGGCATCATACTGGCCTCCTCTGCCAGATGACCGTCCCTGCTTCTGAGTGGGGACACCTCAGAAAACAGATTTAGAAAGGGTACCTTATGTAATTTTGCGCTGTGCCCCAGCTTTAGCTGAAACCTCGGGGAACCATCAGCTCCAGGCAGACTGCCAGCACGGAAGTTTTCAAACTTGATCATTAAACTTTGGCAGAAACATCCAAAAAATTGAGACTGGGATGATATATCAGGAAGTTTCAATCAACCCAAAGCAGAGGCCAGTGCTACCAACTCCAAAACACCCCAGCTCTGCAACAGCCTATTAAAATCTATATTTCATGGAAATCTAAGAAACAGGCACCAAGCAGCCCTAATCCCCCTCTCCTCCTCATCAAACAGCTGTTCTCACTTGCTGTCTCCTCTCTGAGGTGCAGCTGAGTATTTCAGAGGATTGGGATAGAGTTTGCACAGATTCAGCTCATTACACTCAGCTGAAAAAAAGGGAAGAGGCAAGAGTTTCAGCTCCTGCCCTTCACAGGGAAGCAGAGGGCTAAGGCAGTTAAAAAAAAATTTGCTATGAAGACAGCTGGAACATTTCATTTGATTTTCTGATCTGCAGAAGTTGCATGTCAGCCTAACCAAAGCCAGCCCCTGAGTGTTATAGCAGCACCAGGTCCCCATGGGCTGGGGGGTCTCCCCATATCAGGAACAAACCACCCAGCCACAGGCAAGTCTGAAAACTCACCTGGTTTCTGTCACAGACAGTGGTTACACCCTGGCTTTGTTTCCTCCTGGTAAAATAAGCATTATTCTGTGCTTTGTAAACCACACAATAGAAGAGAAGTGATGCTACAAATTGCCTTTTACTACCATGGAGAAGAGGAAGGCAGTGGTGTCATGGCTGTTTTGGTGCAGTAGCCACTGGAGTTGTTGACTGTTGACAAATTAGCAGCAAATTACCACAGATTGGTGAACTACAAACTCATGGCTTTCTGCAATCCCATGAAAAAATATCCAGATTGCATTGGCAGCATCAACAGTTTTCCATTCAACTAACAAGCTGTGCAGAGACAAAGAGAGCAAATTAAACTAACTCAAAAAGCAGATACCTCATTTGCATTCACAGAAGGCAGAAAAAGCTACCTGACTGCATTAGCATTTGCAGCACATGGGACATTCACATCCTTGTGCCAGGATTCACAAGAAGTTATTTGAATGGCAAATCAGAACCTGAATCATTAATAACTTCCTTCTTCATCTCAACCCCTGGACTGTGAAGTCCAGACATAAGCCTACAATGCTGATTCCTCACAATACGAACGTTTCATTTCTTGAAACTCAGTGGCCTGAAAAATCCTGTTGAAGAAATTTCAGGCTCTGAAGCAAAGCACCACTGATGGTTTATGGTCCCTCTAAGAAACTCCTTTGCCAATAGCTGAATCTCCTCCAGAAACTTCTTTTTTTGGGCTAATCTTTGCTACAGGACCTTCCCCACAGGATGTTCTTGCAGGTCCCCAGCGCTGCTCATCCCGGCTCCCTGCAGGTCGCACAGGGAGAGCAGCTAAGTAAAACCTTGCTGAATCCAGCCCAGTTGCTCTTAATTTTATGCTCCTGCTTAATAAGCTACTCCTAATTCTCTGTTATTTTCACAGAAACACATAAACCCTATGCTCAGTGTCTCCAGCTACTTGTGCAGGGCAGGATGGGTGTCTCAGCCCTGTCAGAGACAGTTACCATCTCTAAAGCAAACAATGCAGATCTCTGCGCTCTTTCAGCACACCAGCTGAGCAGCGCAGAAGTGGAGCAGTCCTGCAGGTAAGGCACATCTGCTCTGAAAAGATTGCAAAGAAAAAAAATAATCCTAAATACACTTTCATGCTCCGGCAAATTAAACAAGTGCATATTTAATCACATACTTCTGCTACTGCCTTTTAACAAAGCTCCAGCATTAATATATTTTCTGTTTAATTTTATTTTTTTTTAGTTTTTCCTTTCAAAAGTAGGTTAAAAAAAAACCAGGACTCTTATCAGGCTTTTCAGCTTTCGGGGAGGGGAAAGATTTTAGTTTGTTTTCCACAGTGCCCTGTGTTGTAGAATAAAGTAGAAATATAAATTTAAACAAATGAGGAATAAAAGGAGAAGAAGAGCTGCCGCAGCATTGAGCTGCACAATGAAACCCCACCTCTAGCCCACACCAGGCAGGCACTGATTTAACAAGTAGGTCATGGCGCAGCATCCCCGAAGCGCCCATTCAATGTGCTCCACTCAAGATTTAATTGCAAAAGCAGCCAAAGCCTGTTAGTACTAGTACTGACACAAAAGACAGAAGGAAAGTTGTGTACCACCCCAAGACTCTTGTTTCAAAATGCCCCCCCAGTCCCTCCCCATCTCAGTATCTCCCAGTCAGATGCTTTCAGCCCCAGTCTCCAGCATCCCAGCCACTGGCTCTGGGGCTCTGCGCTTCAGCCTGGCACGCTTTAATTTGTTTGAATTAAAATGAGGGGAAAAAAGTATTTGAAGGACAAAGCCAGTTGGAAAATCCCAGATATATTTTCTGTTTAATTTTATCCTAACATTTTCCCCTCAAGTTTAATCCCAACATTTTCCCCTGAACATCATCGACACCCTCACAATTTTTATTTTACTTTTCTGTAGCAAACCTGAACAAATTTCCACTGAGTTCCTAAGACAGCGTGAAAAGAAGAGGAAAAACCCTGTTACAGTTTTTCATTCAAAATTGAGAACCACAAATGTATAAACCGATGGGGGTGACCGATGGGAAGTGTGGCCCCGCTTCCTCGCCCAGCCCTGCTGCAGCTCATTAAAATGTTTCTCTGGGAGATGGGAGTTTCAGAGAAGGCTCTGTGAATTTTTAATGTCCTGTGCTACTTTGCTGTTGCTGAATCCACATTTTCTCCATGCCATCTCAGCAGCATCCGCTGCAGCTCCTCAATCTGCAGCAGCACACACAGCCTTTCCCAGCATCACCTATAACCCCACACAGCACTCAGCAGCCTCTGCACTGGGAACCACCGGGCTCTTCCCTTCTTTTCTTTCTAAGGTCTTAGGAAGCAGGAAGGTGATGGCTGGAGAGCAAAGGGGAAGCAATGGAGGCCGGCATGGGCAACCAATGCATTGTGCTGAATGAAAAGGAAGAGGGGAATGCAGGACACAAAAGTCAAGACACACAACTTGTTTGACAAAAGGGTGAAGCACGAACCACCTTCTGCTTTTGGCAGAACTGAATTAACCCAGGAGTGTGGCAGCACCGAGGGCCTCCAGTGCTTATGGCAATGCTCAAGATTGTTTAAAAGATAAAACACACTCATTTGAGATTTCTTCTTCTCCCCTAAGCTCTGGTAACGGAGTAATTGGAATAATTTTGTAGTTTAAAAAAAAACTTGCACCAAACCCCAACAGCATCTAGATCTCACAAAAGTTCCATGCCAGGAAATGTTACACAGGCTGCCCATGGGAAATCCAAATCGATGACACTTTTTCCCTGAAGATGAGGGGGAACACAGCCTGAGAGGGGCTGAGAGGGGGAGCACAGCCCCGCTGTGTTCTGCTCAGGACTTGCAATGGGAGTAAAGATAACCAAACAACCAAGAAAGACAAATCAGGAGACACTCTGTGCATAGAGATTTCACCACTGGTTGCTTGGCTTGGTGATAGAAATGCTTGATGGAACACTGTATTTCTTTGAAATACTCAACATCAGGAGCTTTAGATAGTTTAGAAAATGTTAGGTTTACCCCTCAATGATATCTCCTGTGATGTTTGATCAAACCCTCCCCATGTGGAGGAGGCGATTTATTAGCAGAGATTGGAGCCGTTTGAAGCAATAAGCATCCTGGAGCAGGAGAAGGCACATCCAAGAGTTCCATCACAGCTTCAGTTAAGAGGGATGTTTTCTGTTTCCCAGCTCACACATCACTGCCAAACCTGTCATGGGAAAGCTTCTCAGAAGGCAAACTTCATTACAGCCTCGGGGGAGCACTCTCTGGGCTCTCTTTTGCCTAAAGGTAACCCACTAAATCTACCTGCTTCTCCAAACTATTAGTGCAAGCTGGATTTCTAGACCAGTTCAATGCACAAAGCTATGGGTGAAGTTAACAGGGTTTCTGAGCCAGCCCTTGTCCTCAGAGACCTGTTGGCTTCATTGTACACATGTGATCTTAAAATGCTTTTGTCTTATTTACATATATGTGTATATAGAAATAAAAGGTATGTGAATAATCTAGGATACAGAAAACAAGAGTCTTTACATAAACATCACTGTTGTTAGATGTGGTGGTGGTCAGACCTACTGCAAAGCCTCAGGCAGAAGGAGGTAGCACTGGCCAAGCAGACCGTGGGTGCTGCACTGACACTGCATCCCAGCCTCGCTGAGTCCATCAGAGGGAGACCCATGATGCAGTTTCCCTTCAAGGGAAACCTTGGAAAAAATCTCCCATGAAAGAGCAAGGTCCAGCCAAGGAAGAGCAGGGTGCTGCAGGGTTTGGTGCCATGCATTCATAGGAAACCTCTGACTGAGGGCTTAGATTGCATTTGGCATGAGAGAGAACACAACATTTGCTGTTTCCTGCAATCTCCACTCTAATTGAAAAAGAAGCTAATTCCAAACCTCTCTATCATGGAGTACACTGAGATGCTTTTGCAGAGAGAAAGGCCCTCACAGATGATCGGTTCAGCAGGTTTCCTACCTGCTCAAGTCCTGTGGGATGTTTGTGTGATAGAACAACTTGACTCCTACTGCAAGATCAGCCTGTACGTATCTGCGGCAAGTGCTGCAGTAGCAGTGCTGTGACAAACATTTAATCCTCATTCTTGTTTTATGAAAGGATCAAAATGCTCCTTGTGCTGATATTTCAAAGGTTCAGCAGTCCCAACATCCAACTATCAGAGCAAAGAAATACATGCTGCAGGCTTAAAACTCGAATACCAAAATTGTAGAAGACAGGCAGTAAAAGGGAAAAAAAAACCTATTTGTGCTACACTGCAATGGCTCAGTCCTGTTCTGCAGTGATTTATGAACCTAAGAAAACTGCTTTCTTTTATTCCACAGTAATTTGGTCTCTTGCTGTGTGAATACATTTGCTTATTTTAGTGCAGCTTCTGGAAAAAGCACACGGGAAGGAAGCGAGTTGTTCCAGCGACCCACAGTTTGAGGTTCTTAATACTGATATCCCAAGATGGGATATGATGGGATGGGATCCCCATGATTCCATTCCACACATCACCCAACAGCCACCAGCTGTTAGCAAGGCAGGGCCACACGTGTAGTCAGTGTGTTTGCTCTCCTCCACTCCCCACCCCACTGTATCCCTGCTGTTACCGTGCAGAGAGGGCCCCCTGCCAACAGTCGCCTTCTACTGGCATTTCCTCTACCCAAAGCTACCCTCCAGTGCCCATGAGATCTCTCTTCACCCACTCCCTCCTTGTATGCTCTTCTAGAGGGAGTAGAAATGGGAAAATGTCAAGTAACCTCACTCATTTGTGTGTCTGTATTCTGCATATCTCTCTTCTTAGGAAAGACACCTACAGAAATTGCCTCCCCAGACAATTAGGCAATACCATACCCTGGCATGAAGGACAGGGCAAGCCAGTAAGCACAGTTTCTGACTGGGTTTGCTTAACAGGGGTCACCCTTTCCTTGAATGCTGACCTTTAAAATGTCAGCCTCCTCATTTAGAAAGCAACAACTGGTTTTTGAAAAGTTCTAAGTGTCCTGCTCCAGACACATTTGCAGATGGTGCTTTGCAAGAATATTCCCCACTGCTCAGTTTTACTTTTCCACTCACCTCCCCATTTATCACCTTGTCTGCTCACAGAGCTCTTGGTATAGGGGGTCCTAATAGGCCTTACTAAGCACAGTCCTGCTTTTATAAGTTCAGGTAACTATTGCAGTTAAATACTGCAAAACTATTTGCCCCTCTAGGTTCCAAATAAGAATTGGAATTCATTAGTAATTCCTCTTGCAAGATCTAAACTCTGCTGTTTCCCAACAACTAGGTTATAGGATGCAGGGGAGAAGAAACAAGTCTGGTTCCTTCCTTTGAAAAATATAAATATTTTGTCTTGGTTTTTACAGTGCCGTGCAAGCAATACTTTCAGTTTTAGTACACACCTTTCCCCCTCCCCCCCCCCCCCCCCACTGTTTAACACATATCTAGCGTTGTCAATACCTCTATCACTCCAGCTACAAAAGTATAACAAGACCATGTTGGGTTTGCATATAGCCAAGGCAGACAAGCTGTGCTTTCCCACTGCTGGGTTTTCCCAGGCAGAAGCATTGACAATTTATGCATGGTCCCTTCCTGCCCCTCCATCCTTCCTTTCCTCTCACCCCACCCGATGGGGCAGATGCAGGAGCTGGAGAGCGCCATGGCAGGGCTGCAGCTGCTCCCACATGCCAGGAGTGCGGATTGCCTGTTTATGTCCCACAGAGCCAAAAGGAACCCTTCCATGCTCCTTCCCTGGAGATATTCAAGGTGAGGCTCAAGGAGGCCCTGGCCAACCTGGTCTAGCTGGGGTGTCCCTGCTGACTGCAGGGAGGTGGGACTGGATGACCCTAGAGGTCCCTTCTGGCCTGGAACATTCTATGATTCTATTAGGCATAACAAACCACCAAGAGTCGTCAGGTATTAATTCCTAACCAGTGTGTCTATTACAGATTAAGAAAGCAAAAAGCATATTCTACTGTGAGGAACCTTTTAACGTAAATACACTGATTTCAGTTAATCTTGGGATATTTGCCAATATGAATTCAACTTTTTTTTAGAAACTGTGGAGGGAGGCACAAAGAAAGAAAAACAACTGATGGCATTACAAAGGCGAGGAAGGAAAAGCATCCTTGCTTAAAGGAGGGTAGCATGTTTGAAAGCCAGCAAACCAGCCAGCTGGAAAAGTAACAGCTCCATAATGAACAGGGAAAAAAGTCTCAGCATACTTATTTTCATTAGCAGACCAGGCACAAACCTGTGTTTTGGTTCCAGCACAGCAGAGCAATATGTAACTGAACCACCATGCTCCGAAAGAATACACAGGCTCTGCAGGCTCCTGGAGTCAATTATTTTGGCTTAAGGTAAAGAAATCCCATGTTTACACACCCAGCACCAGAAGCACCCAAAACCCACCTGCTGCGATCATTACCAATAGCATCGCCCCAGAAACCTGGCCCCTTTCACAGACCGAGGTTAGGAGAGGGCTGAAACCTCCTGCACCTGCAGTGTCGCTGGATGCCTCAATACCAGCATCTAATTAAAGGCAGAAACTTGGCAGCAGGAACCGACCTCGGATCCAAACCCAGCGGCTGGGCTGAGTTGTTTCTTGAACCGGAGCCCACTGTGTACCAGCCCATTAATGTTCTGCTGAGCAGCAGCAGGAGTGCGGCCGGAGCATCTTCCCTCACAGCTGAGCTGAGGCTGGGACTCAGAGCCGGCACACAGACAGGTTCCCCCCTCTGCACCAAGGCTGCAGCAGGGTCACAGAAGAGAAATTTCCACTCTAAAAATAATTTTCAATGATTCCCACCTTTTAAACTTTCTGAAAGCACTGCAGGCTTTTCCCAGGCTGACACAGTACCTTCCCACAGCATAGATGACTAAACACAAAACCAGAGACACACGGGCTCCTGTGTCTCATGTCCATGAACATCTGGTTTTCACTCTTTACTAATGCATCCTCCCAGGAAAAAAATTAGCTATTCCTTTCCTCCAGATTGCCCTTGCTGTAAGTTACAGATTTGCATGTATCATTGTTTCAGCTTCAGGCATTTCTTTCCCCACTGCAAATAACTAAGATAATTATTCCCCTTTCTCCAACATATATTATCTGGCAACCCATGGGTTTTAAAAGAGGGAGAAAAATGATAGGAAGAAGCAGATACACATGATTTATAGCTGTTCTGGCCAATTGCCTGAACACAGACTGCCAGAACTTATTTTCTTACAATTGTCTGGTAAAAATTGCTAGCAAATTATAAGGATTACTTGCAGCAGTGTATTTGTTCTGGATTCAGTTTCTGCCTTATTTAATTTTAACAGCTATAATAAACCACCTTCAATAAATACAGCTGATCTGCAAGAAGATACTCAATTAAAAGCAACGCCTGAGTCCGGAGCTGCCCCATGCTCCCATGCTGCCAAGAGCAGAAGATGGCTCACAGGCACTGGGGTGATTTTCCTCCCTGCAAGGTCTGCTCCACTCCCCTCTGAGGGACTGTGCTTCCCAGGCAAGCATAGGAAATCCCTGCTAAGAGCAAGAAACAGTCATGGAAGTTCTTAATGAGATTTAGGTGAGGTGGCAGGTGAAATAATGCACGCTGGGGGTCACACAAGGTGCCTGCAGTGGTGGCAAAGGCATTTTAAGGAGATCCTAAGTGCTGAAATGTAAATTGCCGTTGTCCCGCTGCACCTTGTCACTCACTCGTAATACAGCAGGAGCACACAAACCACATCTCCAGTCCAGTTTAAAACAAGACAAAACATCTGTCCTGGAACATCTCTCCACCAAAGGCAGCATCAAGTGTAAGTGCTCCAAAGGGAAATTCACCAAATACTAACAGGAAGCCATGCATAAAGCCGTCACAGCCACCCTGTTCCTTTGGATGCAGTTTGGGAAACTCTTGCAGTGGTAACACCCTCCCACCAAGGGAGAAGGACAAAACCAAGCATTTTTAACCTCAGTTATGGCAAAGGAGCCCAGATCTTGCAAGAACAACTTCAGGGCTGGCAGATGTAGAGGCTCTGGTGCCTGTTGAGGTCCCCACCATCTGCATCCCTCTGTTAAGCCAGCAGAGATGGTAATACAGAGCAGGGAGGAGCAGCTGAGATCCTTCAGGCTAAACCTAGCAGGGAGACTAGGTATCACAAGAATTTAAAAGCCTGAAACCAGAGCTACAATCAGCTTTGATACACAAGAAAGCAGCAAGCTCTTTGGCTGTCCTGCTTGAGGGATGAGCACATCGCCTGCCAAAGGAGAAGAGAGTTACACAAGATGCCCAAAGCTTGTCCCTGCACCCAAGTAATGCCCCTTTGTCACTGCTACACATCCACTGAGTCCCCAAAGCCTGCAGTCAGCTGCACCCGTTTAATCTGCCAAATTGCTACAGCCAGCCAAGCTGCAAAATTCCTTTCCAAGCACTTTAAAGTTTCATCTCTGCCAAAAAAAGCACCATCAAGAATTTAGCAGCTGGAATATTGATTTGTTGGGTCTACTTTGAAAAGCTTCCCAGGTACAGCAACATCAGATATTAATGAGATAGATCAAAAAGCGCCTTAGGTGCTAAGCCCTCAAAGTCCATCAGTTCCCTGACTTGTCGTTATAACTGGAGCCCTCCTTTTGCCTCATGCTCCCAGTTCCATGCGAAAAAGACCTTCCTGTAGATACTGTCCTCTTCTGAAACCAGAGTATGGCATTATGGTTAGGTTGGACATCACAGCAACATCTCAAAAAGATAATGGCTTTGCTGCAGGAGAAGCTCCCCCCTCCCTGCTAAACTTGTAATATTTATGTCCCCATCTGCAGGTATCAGGTGAGCCTGGTGCAGCCAAATCTCAGCAAACCCACAATGGTGACCCACAATGGCTATCATCTCTTGAGGACACCCTGCTATTTTGGCTTTCTCTGCTCTTTGATGGTTGCTACCCAGCCAGCTCACAGGGACATCTCCAGCAGCCAGTCCAGACAAAGAGCCTGGAGTTGGTTTGGGGCTTGTGTCATGAACCCAGTGGGGAGGGATGGCAGGGAGGTTCTGCACAAAGATTGACCCATTGGCAAGGAAAATCTATGAATATAACCGTTCAGCTGAAATGACGTTCAGGATGGCTACAGTCAGAGCTCCTTGGGCCAGCTGGCAGCATCCAATGATCTCCATGCTCCAGAAAAGTCAGGGCAAGAACCACCACCTTTAAGGCAGTACCAATAAAGCTCATGCTCTTTGGCTAGAGATCACAAGTAGGTAATAGCTCCATGAATGTTTCATAGTGCCCTTTGCTGGCCATCATCAAGCCACGTAGATACATTTGCTGTGCAGTCCCCAGTTATGTCTCTCAACTGTGTCTCCAGGATGAAATGTCTAAAAAAATCCCGTTGTCTAATTGAGAAGCTTTTCAAAGTCTTCTTGGGAAACTATGATCCCTTATTGCCACCTTCCACAACTTGTGACATGGCCATTAAACCTGCCACGGTAATATATCCCATTCATTCCTGTCCAGCCTGAAGCCTCTAATGAGGCTTGCAGAAGAAAGCCGCCATCTCCCAGCCCACAGAGAGAAGGAGAAAATAAACCTCATCTTCTTCAGGTTATGTCGTATTGCAAACCTTAATTGGTGTCTTTCAAAGCAAAGCAGGAGCATTTGGAAACACTGCCCTCCAGATCAAATGTTCAGCTGCAAATTGCCAAGCTAAAGAGGCAACCCCTGCTCAGTGTCCCCTTCCCACGTACTTTGGGACACCGCTGTTTGTCTCTCAATCTGTATTAAAGGAATTGAAAGGAGGATCCAAGCGAGAGGTCGGAAAGAGCAAAATAAGAGCCTTATAGGAAGATTCAGGCTCCATCACACCCCAAAACCGACCTCAAAGGCTTAACACAGCGAGGCTGCCCCACTGCCCAAAGTAACACCGTGGCATTAATTAATCATAACCCAAACGCAGACAACTCTTTGCTTTGCAGATCAGCGTTTGCTAAGCATGGGGATAAATGCCTCCTGAGGGTAGGAGGTTTGATGAACCGTGGGAGGATGCCCATGAGCAGGCAGGTCTCAGACCACCCTGAATCTCTAATGGAGATAAACACAGGCAGTAGGAAGGCTTGATTGATGGGTCAGGCTGGAAATCCAGGCACTTGGACGGAACAGTAGGTGGTATTCAATGCAAAAGCTTTCATCTAGCCTGCTCCTCCATGTCTGACCCCTCCAAGCAAGGTCTGGAAGAGTTTCAGAGATCAGAAACAGCCTGAGGACTGATACTTTTGCTCAGACTATGCTCATAGGAAAATAGCCCTTGAGGTCAGCATCACCATTTGAGTTTTTGACAGACTGAGGTTTAGCCTACTAAGAAAGTGTGAAGGTGTGAAAGGCTATGTGTTTAGATATCTGACTGTCTTTGAGGTTCAAATCAATTTTCTGTCAACACAGAAATGCCAGGAAGCTTTGAAGGCTACAGCAGTTGTTGATTCTTACTGTGGGTTTTACAGAGCAGCTGAATTTTTGACAAAAGGTGGAGGGGAAGGCTCAGCAGCCACAAGACAAGAAGGTGCTAGGTAGAGAGGACAGCCAGGAGCTGCCAGCAGAGTCCCTGGGCAGTCCAACCTGCAAATATGCTTTAGTCACAAGGCAGCAAGTATCGCAGACTGGCAAGCAGGGCTGAAGAAGGGCAAATATGCTGATTTTATTTTTTTTTTCTCTAAGTCTGGATTGATATTCTAGCTGCAGATTCTACAGCAAAAAGGTGGATGACACAGGTGATGGCTAACATTGCAACTATGCTCAATGATTTTTACCTTGAATAATGCGGAAAAGACATTCTGCACGGTAGCAATACATCAAGTATCAGCTGAAGCATCAGCAAGCCTGGAAGGACAAGTACTCTGTTTAAATAGAGCAACCTTCCCAGCTGTGGATAACAGCCCCCATATAGGGAAGCCCCACCACCACCATTCCCCACATGTGCAGGTCTCACTTGGACTAACAGTGTCTCCATTGCCCACCATCAGAATACTTTCTATTCTGGTAGCCTGCTCTTTTAGCAGGGAAAAGCTTTAGAAACAGGACAGAAAAAAAAAACAAAAACGGTTTTAGAGAGTCGTGGGTTATAAACTGATGCTGTGCAGAAATAGGTGGGTGTCCTGGTTCTGGTGGGCATAGGGTTAATTGCCCCCAGAATCTAGCAGGGACACAGGTATTCCAGCCCACATGAGCTATGCCCAGGGGGTATGGGGAGCTGGTCCAGGAGGGGGCATGAGGTTGAAGCTGGGGAAGGGGCTGGGGCATCCCGTCCCGGGTGTGATGCTATCCTAAACCTGGTTGTATACTCCTCTATCTGTTACTGTTATTTTCCTGTTCTCTTTGCTATCCTGTTAAACTGCTTTTGTCACAGCCCATGAATTTTGCCTTTTTTCCTTCTGATTCTTCCCTCAGAGCTGGGGGTAGGGGTGAGAGAGCAGCTGCCATGTGGGTCTTGAGGCCAAGAGGCTGTCTGAGGCCAAACCCCTACAGCGGGATGTAGATATTTTTGTTGTGAAAGTGAAAGCTCATGTGCTGGCTACACCATTGGCTTGAGTTCATGGTGGACTTTCTGGGCTGGATCCAAACCTTGCCCTGCTCAAAATCCATCTGGCTTTAGCCCTGCATGTGGTAAACCACACATGGGCCCAATTAAAGCCAAACTGCTGCGTAACTGTCAGCCTGTAGCACATGAGGATACAAGTTCTAACCCTATGTATTAAATTCAGAGAGTACTTTGCAGAATTAAGGTGACCCAGCCAAAAAAAGTATAAAACAACAACAAAAACAAAACCCACTTAGTTCTGATTTTCTTATTTTTTAATGAGAGAAGACAAGGGAAGGAAAAAAATTCTAAAAAATCTCAGCTCTTCACTTTGCTGCATACAGTGTGTACCTTTGTATTCTTGTTGAAAGCAAAAAGCAGCCCTGAAAGAGCACAAGCAGCTGAGAATTGCCCTTCAAGCTGGTCAGTGATGAAAACTGACCCCTGATTCAGTACACTAAGTTCATAGGTCTAACGGGTGGACAGAAGTGCCTGACACCTTTAGTGACAGCCTGAGCCTGTAGATCATCGCCAGCAACCATGTTTCTTAATTTCTGCATTATCTCAAAATTCATCATTGGGTTAATAGGTTTGTTTATTATTTAGGGAACAGCATGTCCTGATTTAAACAGATGTCATCTCTTCAAAACCATGTGCTGTGAACTTTGCAAGGACTTGGAAGGATAACTGAATATACAATAGAGAGCCAGGAAATTATGCAGGAGCCCAAATAACTGAAAACACATACAAACTTTCTCCTGGTAAATAAATGTCATTAAACAGTTTTACAAGGTGCTTTTTGATTGTCACATGAAATCTAGACTATTTAAATGAAAATCTTATTTTATTTATTTTTTTAAAAAAGATAAATACATTTAGACAGGTCGTCTGGCCATGGAAGAACCTACCAGACTTATCCATACTTAGAAAATCTGATTCATCAATGCATTTTTCCACTTTTATGTGGGTGGCTGCTAATACTGTTTTTGTTATGCAAGAATTATAAATATTCTTACTTAGAACTAATGAGTTAGACTTAATTTGGCTGTACCAGCAGGATATGAATAGCTCAAGGCTTTCCCTAAGCGTGAGGAGCAGTGGCCACGCAGAAGGTATTTCCCAGGCCTGGAAGATAAGTGGTTTCAGTACGCAGTCGCCCATTACGGCAGGGACTGCAAGGCTCCTGGGACCTCAGAGTAAAACCATAATTTGAAAATAGGTGCAGAGTTGTGGCTGTGGAAGGAAGAGATATGTGTGCACCTGGAGGCTTATTAGGTCTTTGGGGTTATTTTCAACCTGATGGAGGTGTCACAGTCCTAGCCTGGCATCTTTTTAAGATTTCATGAAAGCACCCAAATCTTCAATGTCTCCATCTTTCTTTCTTGATGCCCTGGGTGCCATATTACTGAAGTGCCACCTGCTTACCACCATTCAAGTCCTGTGCAAGTGTACTTTCCCAAAGGGCCTCAAATTTATGGGGGAAGGTAAAAAGATAAGTACTTTGAGTCTTAAAACCACCTTCTGGACAATTATCATGCTAAATTCCAATCACATAGTTTTCTAAAAATGTTTCAATAATTTAATAAGGTAATTAATAATAGATGCCTGCTATTTTCAACTCAGAACATCTCCAGAATGAAAGTTTTTGCTCAGCAGTCAGATGCCACAAAAAAAAAGATGGGCTCATGCAGTGTGAGCATGCTGAATGGTGACAGCTTCTTGGGCTCCTGAAATAAGGAAAGGTACAACCAGCTACACAGGCAGGACAAGAAGCAATCGATACACAACATTCAGTGCACATCACAATAGCAGGGCTGTGCTTGGACCCTAATCCTATTTTCCTGACCCCAAAGTGCCACCTCTAGCCTGTAACCCTGCAGATGAGGAGTTCATGAGGATATAAAGCATGAACACTAAAAATGGGGTGTTTGGGGTGCCATTTTTCTCCTCCCTCTCTCACTTCTCTCACCCTCCTCCCTCCCTGTGCTCCCACAGTGCCAGAACTGAAGAGGCATTTTTAACCCTTTTTGCCCCAATTTCCATATTAACAATTCAAGCTCAGTGAGGGGCAGTATCTGAGTGAAAGGGGAAAAGGAAATATTTACACCGTGATCAGGGCCCAGTTTGCTGTGAATCTGAGCTCTTAGCCCACACTGATTTCTTCCAGTTCTCCAAGTGGGGTTGAAAAGAGTTGGTGAGACTTTGATGGATACCATGAAAAACCCTGAAAATTTTCCAGACCCTCAAATCCTTAGAGGAACAGTTGCTGCCTACAAACAAGGACAGACACATAGCAGGTAGTGAGAAAGACTGGAAATTGCTCTTTTGGAGACCCACCACACCAGGACTTGTTCAGCGCTCTACCTCTGCTGAAGGCCCAGGGCTTTCCCTGCTCTCTCACCACTATCTCTTAATCAAGAAACCCAATCCATGAAGAACCTCAAGCCTCAGTCTCTGTTTGCGTACTGCTGATTAACAAGATTGATTTCTATTTACACAACTCTTACGAAATGCCTCAGTTCTTAAATGTATCGTACTGGGGCTTCATACCTGAAGCTTTTCGCTTATTTGATTTTCTTTCTCTGCCCTTTTCCTGCTTTGAGCTGGAAAAGGCTTGAGGCTTGAAGCTTGTGGGCTCCACAGACCAAGAGGACAGTGGTGGCACAGGCATTACCAGCCCAAAGCCACCGGGCAGAGCAACCCTGCTGGTTTATATGTAAGAAGCAGAGCTTGCTTTGCTCACCAGGACACAGCCTTGCTGCCAGCTAGCCGGGCTCCCTAGCCAGTCTGTTACAATGCTGATGTCCAAAGATGCTTATGTTCCCAAGTGCAAGTGGCTCTATATGTGCCCCCAGTGTTTGTAGCACAATTCGCCATGAGGCTCGCAACACTGGGATATGCAGACCTTTACTTACAAAGAATAACCACGCAAATCTTCTTTAATGAGATCTTAAGTCACTAACAGCCATCTGTGTGCAGCTATTTAAAAGGACAAGCCAGAGAGGGATAGGAATGGGCACAGCTCCATTGCCCTCAGTGGCTCCTAACCAAGAACCCTTTCCAAACACCTATTCTTGCTGCATTCATGCTTCCTTTTTTCCTTTATTAGCTCTGCTGTGTCCTCTACAGGCCTTCAGCTTATCATCCCAACCAACTAAAACCAAAACCTCTTCTCAATATTTGTAAATTCTACTTGTTAAATCTATAAATTAAATTAGTTTAACATGTTCACACTCCATCATACTTCATTTTTGATAACAGCAGAAGCTATCCAAGACAGCATGTGTTGAATGGCTTTGTTCCCATCCACACCTTCTCTAGGTATGATAAATTCAAGGGAGAAGCACAATGGTTTGGGCCAGTTCTTGGTGCAGAAGCCACAAGGACAGCAGGAATAGGAAGGTGCCAAATTGACAGAACCACCATGCAAACTCATCCCCGGTCACTGTTAAGGGAAATACTGCACCACTGCCAGCTCCTCCTGCGACATTCTGGGGCACTTTATAACCATATGCTGAGGTTTTAGCACATTTTCTTTTGCATCTCCCCTCTTTCACAGCAGAGGTCCAGAGGTCCACCTAGCCCCCAGTGCCCATGGATGGGGTGGACCAACAGCCGTTTCCATGAAGGAGATCTATGAATTATGGCAAAAGCTCTGAACTAAACCATGAGATTAAAGGTAGATGTACTTCACAAATTACTTACACTTAAGTCATAGGAGTTGGGTAGTTGCAGTGACTGGAGATTTCAAGATCATAAAACTGCAGGGTTTGGGAAGCAACATTTCTATTATGAATCATTAGCAATTAGGCTGCTCTGTCAAAATAAAACTATCTTAATCTTTCAAAGAGAATGCTGGTCTATTTAACTTATAATTGATCAACAGCTTTCTAAGGAGAGGATTAAAGTACACAGTAGATAATTCAGATGATTGACAGCTCTACTCCACCAGCCTAAAACAAGATGCCCCCGTTTTCCTACCACATGCGAATTAAATGATTAAGTATTGTTTACTGGGACTGTGAGGATTACAAGACAGTAGGTGGATTTATTAGCAGAGAAAGGAAAAATCCTCCTACAAATAAAAGAGATTATTTTGAATGACTAACAGCCATGCCCCTGCAAAGCCTAACTAGAGCTAGATGAATTAATCACTGTCAGAAGGTTACGCCCCCAACCCTTCTCCCCTATTTCAGACCGTGTGCCAGTTTATCCAGATGCCTCCAATGTGTTCAGTATTTCAAGGTGTGCTGTGCAGACTGCTTGCTGAGTTTATCATATGGATAGCTGTAAGTCCAGCTGCTTGTTATTATCAGCAGAGGAAGGGCTGAGGATTTGACTCATATTGAGACAGAATCTCACTCCTCTGGGGCAGGAGACCAAGACATCTTTTAACGAGCAAGGGCTGCCTCATTAGCAGTCTCTTAGTACACACAGGCACTGAATCAAATCACCTTGATACAAGTACCTGAACATGGCAGGAACAATAATATGTCTTAGCATCTTGCACCAAGAACATCCAGTTTTACATGAATTAACAATTTACGATGAGGAGCTTTGGAGGGAAGGGGAAGAGGGAGAAGCTCTTGAATTCACATGATCTTGAATTCACATTGATGCACACAAGTCTATGGGACCGGATGGGTTACACCCAANTTTTTTTACCAGGCTGGGGAAAAACTAACATAAAACCAAGATAGTGAAGCATTTCTAAATTTTTGACCTCTATGACCGTAGGACACTATTCCTTAAGCTTGCAATCTCCCCTTTGCCTTTTAGGTGACTCTAATTATCTGATTGCTGAGATGTTCTCGTTAACTTCAGCTCCTGCCATCTAGTTCTATTTCAGATTTCTCCTCCCCACCACTTCTGTAGGGCTCCTACACAGGTCCATGAGAGCTGCTTTAGCATCACCAAGGAAAGCAAGAGTTGCCAGTTCTGGGTAAAGCTGCCAGCCCTCCCTGCCCCTGGGAGCTCTCTCCGCAGTATGCCACCAGCACGCAGTGCGGGATAATGATCTGTCTCAGCTGGTTAATTAAAAAGAGCAAAGTCCCTGCAAGGCAAGGACATCTGCAGGTGTGGAGACAGCAGAAGCCTGTTAACAGGGTAAAATATTTGGGGTACCAGTGAGCTTGTGTTTTCAGCAACCTATCCAGGGCTCTGGGCCCCTTCCCAGGATTCTGACAACATCTAAAAGTGTCAGATTTTCCTTTTTCAGTGGAGGGTTCTGTACAGCACACAAGATGCCTGTGGTGAGGGCAGCAAGTGGCCGGCTAATGCTTCCACTGTTCCTTGGAGCTGTACCAGAGAAAGCCATGAAAAGACTGAATTTCAGCAAATCAATAAAATAAAGGCAAAGACATCAAAGAGAAAATTGTGAAAGAGAGATCCCTAGGGATATTAAATACAAAGATACTACCTCTGGCTCTGGAAACCTCTGAGCCACAGTCTGTGGTGCGGCTGTACCAAGGGAAATGCTGCATGTCCCCTCTGAGCCACGGGGTGCTGGAGGGGCAGCTGTGGGAAGCTATGACCCCAAAGGGCTGTGGAAGAACATACTGAGCTAATTACAAAGAGTGGCAAACTCTGTTGTTATCAAGAGTTAAGCAAATACGAATGGCTGGTGGAGCTGGCCACCATGACTGCCAGATGTTCTCTCAAGAAAAAAAAAAATCAACATCTGGAAGAATGTGGGGAAAGGCATTGCAAGACATACAGTCCTTCAAGAGGAGAGCCCCAGGATTACAGAAACAGCCCTGTTCAGTGGGACTGGGAAGAAGCCATGCTGAGATTGACTCGGGCTCGGCCACCTCACCTCGCAGGAACCAACATGGGGGCAGAGCTCCCACTTAAATCCAGACCACTTTGTGACAACCTGTCATCCAGGTCATAAGAAGGAAAAGGCAGCATCCTGTTCGCCTGGCGGCATTAGTCCCATGGAGAGCACTGCATTTTGTTGTCCAAACAATGTCACTGTAGGTCACCTTCATTGCAAGCAATGAGAGTGGTAGCAGAGACGGAGATAACACTTTTTTCAGACAACATTTGGCCTTTATTGGCAGAACAAGCTGTCCCCCCCTGCAGTGCCTGTCCAGGGTTAGGAAGAGGCAGGACAAATTTCAGAAGAGCAATTGGAGGTAGCAGCCTTGCTAGGGCTCAGGGGCACCTTTTGTGCCTACGCTCAGAGCCTTTGTTCTCCTCACCCCCCTGAGCCCAGCACTCAGACCTGCTGCAGCCCAGCAGTAACAGCTCTCACATTTAGCAGCTCAAATTCCTGGCCCACACCATTTTTTATCAGCAAACCACCCATTTAACCATCAGAACCCAGGGTAGGCTTGTTCTGCTGGTGTCTGTTCATACCACCCCAAGCTGATCATGAGTCCTGAAACATCAGCCCATCACCATTACACCCAATGCAAGAACAGCTACCCGATGGCAGAGGTCACTGTGGCAGCATGCCCTCCCTGTTTTTCCCCCTCTTCCCCCCTGGCTCCTGCTCAGGCCATAGCCATCAGTGGGAGTTGTGATGAGTTGCACCTGGACTTTGGGGGATGGCTGGCAACACATCCAAACGCTGTCTGGAGTGGGGACCTAGATATTTTGTTCCCATGAGAATATGCCTATAGGTCAGTTATCTTACTCTTTAAATAGCAGACAGCCCAAGAGCCCTTTGAGCTCTCCTGTAGGGCAGTGCCTGCACGCAAGGATCTCCCCTTTTCTGAGGAAACTTGCTTAAGGTTCTACTCCTCCAAGCTGAGAGATTCCTTGCCACAACAGAGTCTTGCTAAGTGACTAATGGCATGCTAAACTTTGACATCTTAGCTAAGTAATATAAGAAATTGAATACACATATATATTATTCTTTTAGACATGAACCGTTGACCAAGTTTGGGACTAGAACTGGATCCAGCCACACCCAGACTGCTCTCTGAGAAGCAGTTTAGAAAGCAAGGGGGTCCTTTCTGAACCTCGTGACTCTATGGGAGGATCTCCCTGACAGCTTGTCTGACCCTGTTCTCTGTGCAGAAATGATAAAGTGGAGCAGAACCTCCTGGAATGTCTGCTAAGGCACATGGAAAACAAGGAGGTGATTGGAGACAGCCAACATGGCTTCACCAAGGGCAAATCGTGCCTGACAAATCTGGTGGCCTTTTACAATACTGCCACAGACTCGGTGGACAAGGACAGAGCAACAGACATCATCTACTGGGACTTGTGCAAAGTGTTTGACACTGTCTCACATCACATCCCAGTCTCAAAACTGGAAAGTCATAAATTTGACGGGTGGAGCACTTGGTGGATAAGGAACTGGCTGGATGGCCGCACTCAAAGGGTTGTGGTCAACAGCTCAATGTCCAAGTGGTGGCCAGTAACGAGTGGTGTTCCTCAGGGGTCGGTACTGGGACCAGTGCTATTTAACGTCTTTGTCGGAGACATGGACAGCAGAGATAGAGCACACCCTCAACAAGTTTGCCGACGATACCAAGCTTGGTGGCATGGTCAACATGCTGAAGGGAAGGGATGCCATCCAGAGGGACCTGGACAGGCTGGAGAGGTATGCC
>VZTM01039381.1:84712-130997 GCA_013400555.1 Jacana jacana | reverse complement strand
AGGAAGACATTTTTTACTGTGAGGGTGGTGAGACACTGGAAGAGGTTGGCCAGGGAAGTTGTGGATGCTCCGTCCCTGGAAGTGTCTAAGGCCAGGTTGGATGGGGCTTTGAGCAACCTGGTCTGGTGGGAGGTGTCCCTGCCCAGGGCAGGGGGGTTGGAACTGTATGATCTTTAAGGTCCCTTCCAATTCTAACCATTCTATTATTCTAAGTGTGCCTTGACACTGAATCTCATAAAACACTTTTGTATTTGCTACTGATTTTGTTAAATCACTGCTTCACCTCAATAAATATTTCACTACCTCTCTCTTACGGGTGAAGTTAATCACTCCACCTGCAGCAGTTCTGGCAATGCACACTCATTTCAACATGTTGTGACCTGGACAAGAGCAGGTATGGTTCTTCTGATCCATGCAAGAATCCTGTTTGATTTTTAATTGGGATATTACTGGCTAACATGGAATAAAGGTGTTCAGTCAAACAACATCCAGGGTAATACCTTTTCGTGTCCTCACAACATGGCCAACCAAAGTGGCCATTCATCCATGAGCAATGCTCCCCATGGGCATTACTTTATGGGATACCTGAGCCCCAGGAGGGTACATCTTCTGGGAAGGACAGCAGCCCCATGGAGAGAAGTCTGAGTGCCCAGGGTGGCTCATGGAGACCCCAAGGTCAACTCTGTAGTTTTAATCTCTGCTTCTTTGCTCACATCCATATTCCCCTCACGTCCCCTATATATCGAATGAACAGGACAAGAAAATGCTTTTAAGTGTCACACTGTACCTGAGCCTTTTGCTATCTTCCTCTCTATATGCAGTGGAATGATCCCACCTGTTATCTGCACGGGTCACTTGCTTGAGCTTTACCAAAGGAGGAACATCCAGGGAGAAGTCTATGAAGGAGCTGGGCAGATTTTTCCCCAGGTTGAGGCGCAGATGTAAAAATTACAGCTTTGTTCTTCCTGATGGAAGCACCTTGCTTGGCCTTCACCTGTCATTCACGCTAAAACACTGAAGGAGTGTTTGTCTGTTGTTAGTAACAGGTTGCAAAACCAAGAGCTTTGAATGGGTTTCAACAACAGCAGGGGAACTCGTCAGCAAAAGTCACCAGCTTTCCAAAGGTAGCCTGTCTTCTTAGAGACCCATCACCAGAGCAGACCAAGCAGGTCCAAAGGCTTATCATTTCCTCAAATTATCACCCACACCAAACAGATTCACAGCTTGCCACTGGCACCTACCAAATCCACCAAGAGAGCTGTTCCTGTGGCAAAAGCTGCATTAAAATTTAACCCCCACAACCTTGTGAATTGGTAAACCCACCAAAATGACAGCTTTGTCTTCTTGGCTGGGGTGGAAAGATGTGTCTGTCTGCCCCTGGCAGGCAGCAGCTCCTTCCATTGTGCCAGGGTAAGCAAGGAACAGCAAAGGTGCTCTACTCACCCACCCTAGAAAAGCACAACAGCCAAGACAAAGTTTTGTACTTTGAGTTCTAATTCTTCAGCCCCACCACAGCTGTTACCAATTTAATTGAGCCAAAAACAAAAGCGCAGCATCAGCTGGCAGAGTTCAAGAAGCAGTCACTGCAAAACAACTACATCAAGACCAGTACGTTAAAGAGCATCCTTTCAAGCTTTCTTCAGCAGAGTAGCTTTTGTTATTGAAAAGAAAAATCACTGCTTTTGGTATCATCTGTCCTACACTGGTAATGGAAATTGGAAGGAGGCTCTGGCAGGAGGGAGGTTAAACATGCTTAGCAAGAAAGAATTTCACAGGTCTAAGTCTGGAGTGGCATTTTCAGCTTCAAACTAAGATGGGAATAACTAAGCACAGATTTTAGCCCGGTATCTGCATAACACCAGACCTCTGATGGAGAGCAAGTGGCAGGTAAGACTTCATTACAGACGGGCAAGCCTGGCACTCAGCTCCAGGGGGGCAGGCATGCCAGCCAGCAGAAAGCAAGCAGGCAGCATCTCTCAGAGGCAGCATCACATATTTAGTCAGGCAAAACCTCCAGGTCTCCAATTATGCAACAATTAAGTGCTCAGGAGGTTGTGAAGTAGGACAGTCTGTGTCTTAAGAGCACAAATTCATTTTCCACTTGGAGTGCTTTCCCACCACACCAACCCCCCAGCTGAGATAAATTCCATTTATCTGAGTAACAAATTTCAGTACCTTATTACCATGTCAATTGTTATAACCAAATGTCCACGTTAATTGGGCTTTTACTGCTTATGTGCTGGCCAGCTCACCACATCCTTCACTGCTTTACCTGTGGGCAGGGATCACACCTACAAAATCTTGCAGAAATCAGGTATCTCTCCTTTAAATCTGGGAGGAACAAACCAAACTCTCCCCCCATGCTCCTCTGCACAACCCTCCCACATGTCCCTCTGCAAACACACACTGGTTCAATGCATATTTAATTTTCTTCTTGTACAACAGGAAAACAGTTGAGGCTACGTCTTGGGAATTTAGCAATGAGCTAAAATTAGATTGCTTCACTGAGCTACTGGGTTTGGACCCCATGGCTGCTTTTTCCCATAATTACATTATCTCACAGCAGAACAGATCTCTCTTTCCAGGATCCCGAGTCATTTAAAGAAGGCCCATCTAAGGACAAGACTAGGCTTCAGAGAAGTTGTTCAGCTTTCTACAGGCACAGACTGAAAACAGACATCCTTCATATTGTGTCCAAGTCCTTTGGGAACCAGCCTAATATTCACAGATTAGGTCTGTTTTGCAAAACTATTCCAAGATTGCCAAGAGATGGATCTTCACTTAGCTTAACTATGATTTTTTTAATGGATTTTTTTTGTGTGAAATTGCCCCAAACCTGGCAGATCTTGCCATGCCAGCTTGCACAGTAGTATCACATCTGCTCTAAGAATTTATCTCAGCCAAAGAAACAACAAAACTTTTCCTGAGGCTTAAACCATAACAGCACCACACCCAGTAAACTGAAGAACATTTAAACACCTAGACATTACTATCAAACACACAAAAAAGGTAATACTGACAAAAGTTCAATTGAGAAATGTGTAATATGAATGTACGGACTTACCATTTTTGTCCGCTCTTCTGAAAATCTAGAATTGAAAGAGAGAAACACTTTTACTATGTTGTTCAACTTGAAAGAATTAAACCTTTAGCACCAGGGCAATGTTCTTCCCCACATGATAGACAACACCTTTAGGGAAGATCATCAACCAGTTTGGCATTGGATTAACTGGTAGAAAATGAGCTAACTAGAAAAATAAAGATAACACAAAACAGTTCTAGCATTTCCCATCTCCCTCACAGAAGAAAGCCAAAAACATGGATCCAACACAAGAGGGAAAACAAAATAGCCTACAAGAGCTGTGCAGGAAGCCCAAACAATATCTCCAGCATTGATAATATCTCTTAAACCAAGTTTCGGAGTTCTGCACTTCTGAAACAGATTATTTACATTTTTTTTTTCTTTTAAAAAGCAAGTTTCCTGTGTGGGGAGGACTTTATATTTAGACCTAAAGCTGCTGTGTGGGACAGTTTTACTTAAAACTACTGTAGAAGCAGTTGGCTACGTGATTCCACAGGGTGAAATCACATAGCTCTTTGAGAAGACAAAAAATAATGCAATAATGTGTAGTACAGTAGAATTTGCTGAGAGAAAGACTGAAACAGCTGCTATTTTTCTGGCTAGTTTCATCTTAGGAATAGTCCCCTGACACGATGCAATTAATAGCAGAAAATGTGCAAGGGCTGAAATGTTATCAGTTGCTGCCAAAAATGGCTGCTAGCACAGGTTTGACCATGAATTATGAAAAATTAACATGCTCATAAACTGGGCAGAAAAGGGAAAGCATGCTTCACACCTGACCCTATTAATTTGAGCAAGAACAGAGATTTTGGCTGTACAAAGAAATTTCCCTGTGGAGAGAATAAAAGCACCAACAGGACAGATCAGAGTCAGCTGTAAAATGGAATCTCTTCTTTCCTGGGTCATGAAATCATTTTAAAAAAGATTAAAAAATCAAAAGAGAAACTGCTGCACAAAACAAGAAACCCAAGAGACAAATTGAATTGCAGAATGTGCTATTTAAGTGAATATGGCTTAATTAAGAAACATTAATCATTCTTTTGCCCAAAGTTCTTCATACGCTGCGTAGGGCAAAGTCAAAGCTGGGCATTCCAGCATACTTCAGCAGAGGCAAACACCCTTTGCTTAAGCCAAACCCAAATGGTGGGAGTCACCAAGCTTCAAGAGAGGCTCAGAAAAACCCTACTAGGATTACAGTTTGTCACCACTCCAAAACTGCTTACTTCTTGGCATTTCATTTTTTTAGAGCAACTAGAAGTTTTGGGAGAAAATTCTCCCTGGCTCCATACTTAGGGACTTCACTGTGGATAAATATGGGTTTTGAAGGACTGGCCAGTCATAGCTTGTGGGAAGTAAAGAATGAATCCAGCCAGGACCACACCCAGGGCTGTGGCTTGGCACACACCACCCAGCCATGTAAAATATGCCCTTCCCAGGGTATGAAATATTCTTCTTTTCCCAAGTGGGACACCGCAGCTCCTCACTCCCCCTGAGCACCTCCAGACAAGGCACTTTTCCTTCTAGATACTGATTACTTCTGGGTTTTTTTGTTTCATCACCACATCCTTCCATTACTGTTCCCACTGCTTTGAAACACAGACATCATATCAAGTCTAACACAGAAGCTGAAGCTGTTGTGTCGATTTTAAGGTCCTGTGGGAGACCACCACCCCACTAAGCACAACTGGCAGAGGGGAAACCAATAGTTAAAGTGTCGCTTAAAGCAGGAGAAAGGCTTGGTCTGCAGCACTCTGCTCTGTGGAGGCACCAACCTCGCCATAAACCCTCAGAGCAAGAGGGGGAAAAAATTAAAATTAAGAAATGGAAGAAATGTTAAGATATGGAAGTATTTATCTCCAGCTTCACTAAATGAACTTTTTAGGGCTTTAAATCCCCCAGATACTCCTAGAAAGTATGACTATTTGTACATGAACACGTTGACAGAAGATCACATCAGCTCTGTTACCTACCAAGGATTCATTCTACGTGACTAAGCTGTTAAGTTTTTATTGCTAATGAGCATGATTTATTCTTCCAACTTAATTGGACCACCTAAAAATTTGCACACACGCACACACAATTTAAATTTAAATCAGGACACCCCAGAGTGAAAGCAATTTAAGATAAAGCCATCTGTCAACACAGGCAGGCAGTACGTCAAGGTATGAACACTGGAATGAGCATCAGGAGGCTGATAAAGACACAATACACTCTGCGAAAATTCTGTAATGCTGCCAAAAATGCTGCTTCTGTGAAGACCCAGGATTTACACTGTAGCTCAGTGAACAACAGTGCCCTCCCACACACAACCTGAAGGTGCCCTCCTTTCATGTCTTGCACTAGTTGTTCTGCTGCAGGAAGGATGCAGTGTGCTTTTGGTAGGGGAAAGGTGTAGGATCTGGTGATGAAAGAGAAAACACAGCCCCTCACACCTTCCCTATGGACCAGAGGAGCAAGTCCCCAGGGGAAGCTCAGGGCTGGGTTCCCAGGGAGCTCAGGGCAAGGAAAGCTCCCACCAGCTGCAGAAAGAAGGGAATGCAAGCAAGGATGCTACATCACCTCCAACACAGAGGCTGCAAAACTGGTCCGCCCTGCAGCTGCTCTCTGCAAGCTTGCAGTGACTCCGTCGGTGCTATTCTCACTCAGCAGCAAAATTGCTGAGACTTAACCAAGGCAGCAGCCCAGGAGACCAGCAAGAGCGGAGGCGATGAAATATTGATGGAGGAACGCCCTGTCCTGCTGGGCCCTCAGCAGTGATTGGCTTCCCACACCTCCACCATGGCAGGGGACTCTCCCTGGTGGCAGACAGGACCTGGCAGCACAGCACAAGCCTGACCAGGGATGCTCTTTCCACTCCATCACCCCCAGTTCTCCAACCATCAGGGTAACGCACTGCTTTCAGACGCTAAATGAGGAATTATGCAGTCCAAAAAGCACTACTGCAACCATCTCCCCCACCAGCTATGCTTTTATTGAGCACGTCTCCTGAAGCACAGGCTAAGTCGCATGGTGAGGCCACAGGATGCCCACAATATGCGCCAGATTAACTCATTTTATAGGATTTAGATGGGCAATGCATGCAGTTTGCTGTCTGCAGGATACTTATTCCATTTACCAGGTGTTTAGATTAATATAAAAACTATTTTATTTAGAGCCAGGAGCCTTGTGAAGATTTCCAATAGCTTTTTTTTTTTTTTAATATACATTGCTGTTGTACTCTCAAATGCCTAATACAGATATTTGGCTGGCAGAAGTAGGCAATTCAAAACACTAATGATAATAATAAACTTGGAAAAAAAAATTGGTGGTTTCAACTTTAAACATCTAGTTCTGCCTTCTCAAAGCTCCTGAATGAGACTGTGCAACACTGGAGGCTGCTTAATGGAGGTTTTCTAAGCAATTTTATTAAATTCACACAAGCACTCCCCTAACAAGCATAAGAATTATTACTGTGTTTGTAGTTTATTATGCCTTCAGCAGGTTAATAATATGTGGAATTAAAATAGAGTGCAACTGAGCTAGAATTTTGTTCTCCATCATGATGTTGGAGCAGAATTGAGGACAAACATAATCTAAGTCTCCTGGGTGAGGAGAGCATCCAGATACACACAAACACCCAATTAATCTGATCGCTATGTTCCTGCTTTCCCGTTCTTCTTTTCTGTTCTCTTCCCGCCCTCCCCCACAAGCTGTTTCCTACCCCACACCTCGCTCCTTCCTCCCCAGGGTGAGAGCAGTTAACACCATATCCTAGCCTCCCCTTTCACTCTCACCTTCTCCTTAGACTTTACCTGTCTGTGCCTAGTAAAAGTTGTGTGAAACAGGCAAGAGTGCCTTCGACATTACCACGTTCACAGCACTAGAAGTTATTTTTCCATGAGCACCAGCCCTGGGTGCAGCTCCATTTCAAGCACCTGCCATCAAACCCCTGAAGAGCAGAAGAGAAAGGATGGACTTGTCCATGGGATGATGTACTTTGCAGTGAGCAAGATCAACCCTCATACTCACAGAGCCCAGCTGCCCCCTGCTTTCCAGCCATGCCCTGCTGGCATGACTTGAAAACAAAGCTTATAGAGCCTTTCACTTGGAGAAGGAAGAAGGTAAATGAGGACACAAGGAGGGGAGTGAATCAACCTTGGAAAAAAGCAGAAGGAGACATTTCAAAGCAAAAGGGGACTGAGAAGGGATTCCTGTGGCTGCAATAGCTTTGCTAGTTTAGGTTATTCTGGAAATGGCATCACTGACAAAGTTGGAAAACTGCCATTTTTTTAATAGGTATCTTATTAGAGTCTTTGAGTAAATGTAAATCACCTAGAAAAAAACCACTCCAACCCAAACTCAGGCCTAAAAATTAAAAATATAATTTTCTTTATGATCAAGCATTGGACTAAAGGAGCTGCCTAGAACTGAAAAATGCAAGTTGACTCCAAATGAGGAAAATAGGAAAGTATATCCTGGTAGCTAAATGCAGGAGTATAAGACAGCATGCTAAAATGATCTAGAGAAGAAGTGAACAAATGGCATGAAAACTATAACAAGCCTTTTCTTATGTTTCAAAAGCAGGAAGCCCATCCTGCAGGTAAACAAGGTACAGAATAGATGCTCAGATCTAGATTTGGAAAAGCACCCGTGGCACAAACCAAATCCTCTATATCTTCTGCCCAAACACTTTACTTGGTCCCACAGGGCTGAAGTCCAAATCAGATTTGGTCACATAAGAGAGAGTAAAAGAGGAGCCATGAGCAGGAGAGCAATCTTTCTGACCCTGTTGACGAAGGAAAGAGGCAGATAAGGGTGAAAATTAGTTTTCAGCAAAGACAGATCAAATCAAACAAAAACCTTCATCTGACCTGAAACGAAAGGCACTGCTGTCTTCAGGGACATTTAAAATAAAGCCAAAAAGCAATTCATTTACTCACTATGGGCAAAGCCAGAAAGGTGGCAGAGATGTCACGATACCTTGGAGCACACTGTTCTGCCATGGGGATTCTCACCCCTACCCAAGGCTGACCCTTGAGTAAGGACAGTCAGTAAGTCAGCACAGCAGTACTCCCAGACAGAGCAAATACCTCTCTAGACCCCATGGGAGCCATCCACCACAGCTCTGCAATTCATGTGGACTCATTCCCACTCTGCAAACATGGTCTCATATAGGCTTAACCACACATATTCTCCCTTGTCTTGTGACATTTGCAGATTTGTTCTGGGCTGGAAATGCCACCATCAACACGTGGATTTGAGCAGCACCATGAAAGTTTTAGCTTTCTTTTAACAAAGGTATTTTGTCCTTGTGGATGCAGAGAACGATCAGAGCCCTTGAAGAGCACCTTCAGGCAGCCCAGAGGGCAGATAGAGAATGTCACATTACCATGAGCTGGCTAGAGGCACTAGCTGTCTACAGCAAATTGCACGTGCTGCCAACCCTGAGCATTTGGCTCTTGCCATGTGCAAACCAGACCCACAGAGCAAACACCTGGAGGCAAACATCCTGCCATCCTGCCTCAAAACATCCTGAGTGCAGGATGGGTACAGACCCTTTGCTCAGCCCCAATCCCTTATGTTGATTTGACTGTAAGAGCTGACCATTAAATGCACAATAATGCTTTCCAGGTTCCTAGAGTGGCACATCACCTCCATTTAATCTACTAACACCACCAAAGAGCATCTATTGCTCTCTCATTTTACTTGCTTACAGTTTTAGATAATGCTTAGGACCTGTTCCTGCTCTGGCAGGGGTATTGGACTAGGTGATCTTTCAAGGTCCCTTACAATCCCTGATGTAATGCTGTGATTCTGTGACTTAAGTATATTCATCACTAGTTTGTCCACTAGTAAATCTGCAGTTGTAGCCACTTTTTACACTGATGATTTTGAGTTGAACTGGTAAACGTTATTCAACCTTTGCAACTGTTCACCTAAAAGGACACAAGCAAAATATAAGAAAAATACTGAGAACAGCCCTCCGAGCAGCAGTAGCCAGGTTGATGGCAGAAGACTTCTAACCCCTTGTTGTATTTTGTTCTTCCTCAGCCTTCAGTTTTGCCCCACAACACTATGGTTTTATTTCTTTGGTTGAAAGGTAGTAGGGAACTTCATACTGACCTAGCAGCCCCTCTCACAGTCTCACCCTCCACACAGGAGGGGTCAAAACAAGCACATTGGGGACAGCCGAGTCAAAAGAAAACCAGAACAGAAGAGGATGAAAAGGTGACTTAAGGTATCATTACTGTCAGAGCCATCTTAACTAGTTCATAGCCAAAACCAAGCTTAACTGTCTGCCCCCAGTCCCCAGTGAACTGCCTACACAGCACACCCGCGAGTGCAAATGTGTTAGTTAAAAATAATCTTACAGGTCTTTCAGGTCTCTTCATCCCCACCCACCAAGGAGCTGCACTGGTGCACGGCTGGGACTCGCTGTTACCCAGCACATCCATGTAATGCAAGAACATGAGTGAGTTAAGCAAAAAATATGTTCTCATCCCTGATGATTCAGTGGGCTCCTTGCTACTTTCCTGCTAATATGTGAAAATTAACCTAAATGCACATTCCCATGTTTAAACTCTGTATGAAAGGAAGAGTCTCATGGTGCACTTGAAAGGCCTGTTACTGCAAAACCACAGCTTCAACTGATGTTTCCATTATAACTGGAGGAAAAAAAAAAAAAAAAGAAAAAAAAAAAGAGAAGCAAGTTCTAAGAGAAAAGAAAAAACCTCAAACCTGAACCTTCAAACCTTGTATTTCCAGCATCCGTTTCTCCTTTCAGCAGGTGAAAAAGGGCTCCCAAACCCATTGTGAAAGGGAAAAAAGGAGCAGGAGTTGCACACCCAGCTCTATTGTATTTCCTACTGGTTAAGCCATTCTGAAAGTTCATGGCTGATTTTACTCAGCTCAAACCTCAAAGTGGGGAGAAAAAATATTCCATTTAAAGATGGTAAAGTTGAACAGATGAGATACCATTTTTTTGTGGAAAAACAGCCCTAACTCAAAAAACTCTTGTATAAATTTAACATTGCTTCCCAATTGCATTTATGTTCTGGAACCTAGATTCCAGATTATTGTAAAATCGTGGCGCTTTTGGCCACTCAATAGGCAAATGAAGTAATTCATTCAGGGAACCGAAATGCCTGTCAGCCCTGGGTGCTCAGAGATAGGATGAATTTCGGACTTACCAGCCCATGCCAATGCCTACCAGGGACGTGGTAGAAGATTCAGCAATTACTTAGAAAATGTGAGGGCTTCCCTGTAAGAGCTACTACTGCCTGACTCCAAGGAGGCTGGAGGAGAGTGTGAATCCTTTACTACAGGCAATGCTTACTTTTGCATTTGCTTCCTTTTTTTAAAGCTAGGAGATAGCAAAGCTGAGGATCTATGTGTTTAATTACTACATACTGCAGAAAGTCTGTGTAATTACACCAGTTGCACTCTGGCTGATTCCAGCCCATTCTCCCAATTTATTTAAGCGCAAATAGCCTCGTTAGCTCCCTAATCAGGAAGTCCATAAATACAGCAGCAGAGGCACTAAGCGCACCCACACCTGCCTCCCCAAACCTGGGTAAGGGAGCCCAGGCATTCACAGGCATCCAGGACCATGCTGCCCGGCTCCACTGCACAGACCCTCTCACCTGCAGCCCTTCAGGGATGGGGGTCCAGGGCCTGGAGGTGCACCCCTGGAGTGCACCTGGGTGCACTGGATGGAGGACCTGGGTGTACCCCTATGCCCAGTTAACCTGGGGCCAGACTGGAGGGTTTGCAGGACCTGGAGTTCTGTATCCCCATCTGGTCAAGATCATGTCAGGATTAAGAACTCAGGGTGCATCCCGATCCATCTGCTCCAGTGGCTGGGAAAGGGGGTGAAGGACCTGGGGTGCACCTCCATGCACAAGTCAGTACAGAGGGTGCAGAAAACTGGGTGCAACCCCATGCCCAGCAAGCCCAGAGGTGCAGGATCCCGACAGGGGGATAAAGGATACAGGCTGCAGCCCCATGTCGGGCTGGTCAAAGGAAAAAAAAGCAGGACCTGGGCTGCATCCCCATGCCCAGCCACTTTGCAGGTAAGGGGGTAGAGGATCCAGAGTGCACCCCCATGCCCAGCCAGCCTGGGAGATGCAGGACCAAGGTGCATCTTATTGCCAGCTGTCCCAAGGCAAAGGGATGCAGGATGCAGACTGCAGCCCCATTGCCCAGCCACTCTCGGAGGTGCAAGATCCAGAGAAGTGGGAGCAGGACCCCAGCTTCACCCCCATGCCCAGCCAGCCCAGGGGCACAGGACCTGGAAAAGAGATTGTTGGACCTGGGCTGCACACCTACACCCAGTCAACGAGATGTGGGACATGGGCTATACCCCATCCCCAACCGCCAGGGGTGCAGGGCCCCAGGAATAAACCTGATACCAAGGAGGTCGGGGGATGCGGGAGCCGCGGTACACTCCCATCCCATGCAGCTTCTATGGTTGCGGGATTCGGGCAAGAGGATACAGGAGCCAGGGTGCAGTTTCTTGCCCAGCTGGTCCGGGAGATGCTGGACTGGGGCGCAGAGCCTCGGATGGAGAACTCGGGAAATAACGCGGATTCCGAGCTGGTTGGATGAGTGCAGAACCCTGGCTGGATGGGTGCAGAGCTCTCGTTGGATGGGTGCAGAGCCCTGGCTGGATGGGTGCAGAGCCCTGGCTGCACCCTCACGCCCACCCTGTCCACGGCTGCCCGACCCGCGCAAGGGGATAGGATGCACCCTCATGCCCACCCAGTTGGGGGTTGCAGGACCCGGGCTACAACCCGTTCCCAAGCGGTTCAGGGTGTGCAGGACCCGAGGAATACCCCCGATACCGAGCCGGTGCGGGATCCGGGCAAGGGGGAGCGGCCGGAGCCGGCGTGCGGGTGCCGGATGCGGGCCGCGGGGTGCATCCCAGGTGGCTGGGGGACCACTCACATCGAGGATGACGGAGGTGCCCTTCCTCTGCGCGCCGACGGCACCCGGGTTGAGCAGCTCCCGCTCGGCGACCCCCTTGTCGCCCNCTTCTCCTCCTCCTCCTCCTCCCACCGCCACACGGCGGGCAGTGGGCAGGGGAGGGCCAGCGGGGTGACCCTAGCGGCCTGGAGGGATTTTTGGTGTGGGGGTAGGTCACCCCGGAGAGACACGGTGGGTGCTCCCTGCCTGCTCCCACCCCCATATATCCCTGCCCTGCTCCAACACAAAGCATCCTTTCAGGCATTTTCTATCTGAAAAGACTATTCCTATGGCATGTCCTCTCCCCTCTGCAGCCTCCCTACCCCCACAACACATGTTTTTTTTGTCTTTGTAAGGACAGCAGAGAACAAACCTCTTTGTAAGGACTAAAACTTGCCCCTGATCCCAGTCCAAAAAGCCCCAATACACTGAATATGCGGTGATTCCAGTTGGGCATTTGTGGCTACAGAGCTAGTAACAGCACTCAGCTGGGCAAACACTTGTGATCCTGTAATCCTCAATTGTGAGGATATTCCTTTGTCATCCTTCTGTTCTCACCTACACAGGTCAAGATGAGACTTGCAGTAGAGGCAGTAAGTCTTCTGGCCAAAATGACCCTAAATCATTTCATCTCCCCCTCCACACTTAAGGAGATGCTCCCAGTTTGAGTTTAGACGCAGAAAGGCACCAAAGGTAGAAAGGGCTGACCCAGACCCTCTCCAAGGGTTCCCCAAAGTTCCAGAGTGGCTAAAAGCTCTGCATGGCCTTTCCCCCTGCCCACCTGCAGCAGCCAGACCCTCTCACAGGCAGCTCTAGAGAACTTTGTGTCCCTCAAGGGATTTGAACATCAACACACGACCCAGCAAGGCCAGCACCCATGTGCAAGTCTCACACACTTCCCACGCTGAGCCCTGTGCCTCATCCCCGCATGAGGAACAGCATCAACACTCCAAAAAGCCTGAACAGCTACTGTTTTAAGAGAAACAAACAAACAAAGAAACCCCAAAGAATACATCCCACCCCCCGCAATAAATTCTTTATGTAGCACTTATAAACTCCAGTGCACCAAAGCCAAACCCTCCCAGAAAAGTCCAGCTGGAGATATTTAGTCTCTTCCTCTAACCACACATCTTTTTTCGGGTGTATTAGGGTACAACTTCTATGTTTGAGGTGGCAGGCAGGGGAATGCACATCTTCCTCTCAGCTACAGCTTAAAGGAGAGTGACTGGGAGCCCGGCTTTCTCTGCAGAAGGCTGGAGGCTCATAAATACATAGGGCACAGAGAAGTGTGGCAGTGGGCCAGGATGCCCAGTGGGCTGAGCCCCTCTTTCGAGGAGTTCTCACCTTTCAGGGTTTCCTTCTTCTCCAGCAACTCAAAATTAATGAGGGAAAACAGGAACTTGGGGAGAAAAAAGCTGGCTTGTGGGAGCTGTGTGGAGCTGTTTGATGGCTCCGCGTTCATTTATAGGGATGCTCAGAGCAGGCTGGTGTGCAAGTCACTTACACGTCACAGCAAAGAAAATCTAAGGTAAGACATATCTTATCATCCTTGCCACACGCTTAGGAGGGCTGATGCCTATGCACTGACCACTGGTGCCAATCAGCCCATACCCCTCAATGCCTGAATCATGGCACTCTTTAGTACTTTCACAATCCTCTGATTATTCATACGCTTCTTTCTCCTTGAGACATCCCTCTACTAAATGGCTGGTTCTGACTGTATTAATCACACCTAGTTTAGAATTACTATGGGCTTGCTATTTAAAACTATTCACTGAATAAGTTATAAATAAGTGTCTTTGAATTTTTGCTTCTATGTGCCAAGAAGACTCATTACTTGGCTTGGATGTTTGCAGCTATTTCTGTGCTTTTGTCAAAAATCAGTTCTTGTTAATGGCAAAACTATCTCTATGGCATTTAAATACTCATTTTTTCTCCATAAATGGATCTAGATAGAAGAAGTTTCAGCCACTCAGGCTTAGGAAGCTGCCAGCCATGCATACTGGGACGTTACCTGGCCGTACTGCTGGGGCTCAGCTATTCCTAGGTTTCCATGAGACTGGTCTCCCTTTGAGTAATAAATGGGAAAGACTCTTCTGTACTTATCTAAGCCAGGTGAGAATGCACAGAAACCCACAAGGCACATGCTCAGGAGGGTCCCAGCCCACATGTCACACCATGCACAAGGGGGAGGGCAGAGGTGCAGACCTCAGGCCGGGTTCTGTGTGCTGAAGCTCATACCCTGCTGCTTGCCAAGGGTGATGGGATTCGGTCCTGTGCAAATAAACACGACTGCAACCAAGGCATCAGGGCTTTGCCAGCGTCTCCTGTCACTCTGTGCTGCTGGTCATGGCACTGCCCAGGTCCCTGGCACGCCACCATCAACCAGAGCCAGAGGAAGAAACCGAGCGAGCGATGGACAGGTAGAGACAATATGTCTTTGACACCTGCCCGCCTCTAGCATCTCTTTAGCTGCTACTCCCTGGCATCCAGTGCACTTTTTGCTCTTCCATTAAAGCTGAAGAGCAGGGGATCACCAGCAGCCACTGGTTGCCTTGACAGCTTTATGGATGTGCGTAATGCAGATGCTGAGTGGAGAGAAACAGGAGACAACAGAGAAGAGACAACAAAAAGCACTGTTGAATCCAGGCAAAGTGCATCTCGGTGAGAGTAGCAAACATTAATTTCAGATCTTAACGGACCTGGAGCAGTCAAGCCATGCAGCACCCAGTGGCAGGAAAACCCAGCATGCAACACAGCCTGCTGTCTCCACTGGTGACCCAGTGGCTTTTTCCTTTCCATGTTACTTTGCAGGCAGGAAGCTCACAACCCTGCCCAGCACCAAGGGCGAGCTGCCAAGGGAAAGGCACCAGCAGCATCTCCACCTTGACATTTAACAGTGAGCTTCCCTGTTGCTGTGCTAGTCAGGCACATGTAGGGTCCCAGGCCACTACAGCCCTACAAACGGAGGATCGAGTAAGGACGAGGAGGTTGTTGAAGACCAGGAGAGATCAGAACTGTTCTCCCACAACCCCAGCTCCAAGTTCAGAACCTCAGAGATCTCAAGAAAAGTCTATTGCCATTCCAATTTCAAACCTGATCGTGGCCCAATGATTTTTGCTCCCCGGTGCATGCGGTGCTCAGCACAAAACATTGGTTTACCTCCATCACTGGTGACATTTGCTCTACAAGCTTTCACAGAGGGCTTATCCAGGTGCTATGCCCAGTATTTTCCAGCAGCTTCTGGAAAGGCTGTTGGACCAGGAGCTCAAACCATGTGCTGTAACTTCAGATGAGAGGCCACCTGAAGAACCCAAAGGCTTGGCTGAAAGAAAGGTCCGAGAGAGAGCAGAAGTCCTGTCTGCACCCCAGTGTGGCAGGCAGAGACTTCAGCTTTCATCTCCCCTTTGAATTCTACCTTCTCCCCCCTGCCCCTCTGCGCACAGCAGGGAGCTTTATTTAATTAAAAACTTCCAACAGTCAGGACCTGCAGCCTCACTTAGTGCAAAATGTCACATATGACTTATGCATATTTACTGATGTACTAATGACTGAGGGACTGAGGCTAATCCAAGGGTTCAATGGCAGGAAGAAGAAATGGTGACCCCGTTATAGAGATGGGAATTAGGTGGAGCAACCTTGCCTGCCCAGCCCTAAGACTGAAATGCCACTTTATTCCCTGCATTAATTTATATTTATTATAATGAACATGAACACAAAATCACACTGGGTGATTTTATAACAAATTTATACCCCAGTTTGAAAGTGTCACACTGCCAACAACACCAAGGTAACGCACTGGTCTGAACAGAGAAAGAACGGGGGAAACCAAGTATATGTGCAGTGTATGTTCACCCCTAAATACACAACAAACCCCCTCCCTCTGCAAGTTGAGGGGTGCAGAGCTCATGGTTTGGGGAACACAGCTCACCCACACCACTAATAAAGCACCAATTCCCCCCACCCCCCACCACTGGCATCAGGGGGCTCTGACCCGGCGCCTGCAACCAGGGCGAGAGCTGATGCATTTGGGCAGCTTCAAATGCATCATTTTGTACCACATTAATCAGGGCTACACTGCCTCTTGCTCTAAGACAAAATGTAGACTTTGACCTTAAATACCTCCAGAGCCTTTTCCAACTGCAGTTACACTAATGGGCCAAAACCAAAAAATATATCCCTTCTTTTAAACCGCTCCTGCTTACACCCAAACATCCCCTCCTCGGGGAGTACTTTTGAGGAATTACACAGTGCACGAATCACACCTGGTTGCTGCAAATAGAGACCAGGCAGTGTGAGAGCTCAAGTTATTCCTGGTCCTATTCCTAAAGGCAACCCTTCATGACATCTGGGAAACCTTGGAATTACTTGGACTAGCCTCACCATCAAGTAGAACCCCTGCAGCATTATGAGACCCAGCTCTGGGGTCTCCAACATCAGAAGGACATGGACCTGTTGGGGTGAGTCCAGAGGAGGCTACAAAGATGCTGGGAGGGCTGTAGCCCCTCTGCTGTGAGGACAGGCTGAGAGTTGGAGGGGTTCAGCCTAGAGAAGAGAAGGCCCTGGGACAACCTTATTACAGCCTTTCAGTACTTAAAGGGGGCTTATAAGAAAGTTAGGGACAAGACTTTTAGCAGCACCTGTGGCTATAGGACAAAGGGTGATGGGTTTAAAAAAAGAGGGTAGATTACACTACATACAAGGAAGAAACCTTTTATGATGAGAGTGGTGAACCACTGGCCCAAGTTGCCCAGAGAGGTCATAGAAGCCCCAAACCTAGAAACATTCAAGATCAGATTAGATGGGGCTCTGAGCAACCTCATCTATTTAAAGATGTCCTTACTCATTCAAGGGAGTTGGATTAGATGAACTTTAAAGGCCCTTCCAACTCAAACCATTCTATAATCATAGTCCTCAGATGCCCAGACTTCCCCAGAGCTCTGAGATGGTTCTCCAAAGCAGTGTGAGGAATTAACACCATAANGACAAGACTTTTAGCAGCACCTGTGGCTATAGGACAAAGGGTGATGGGTTTAAAAAAAGAGGGTAGATTACACTACATACAAGGAAGAAACCTTTTATGATGAGAGTGGTGAACCACTGGCCCAAGTTGCCCAGAGAGGTCATAGAAGCCCCAAACCTAGAAACATTCAAGATCAGATTAGATGGGGCTCTGAGCAACCTCATCTATTTAAAGATGTCCTTACTCATTCAAGGGAGTTGGATTAGATGAACTTTAAAGGCCCTTCCAAACTCAAACCATTCTATAATCATAGTCCTCAGATGCCCAGACTTCCCCAGAGCTCTGAGATGGTTCTCCAAAGCAGTGTGAGGAATTAACACCNTTATTCTCCAGGCCCTTCCCGAGCTCCATGTCCCTCCTCTGCACTCGCTCCAGCCCCTCCAGATCTCTCCTGTGTTGAGGTACCCAGAACTAGAGACAACACTCAAGGGGTGGCCTCACCAGTGCTGAGCACAGGGGGACAATCACCTCCCTACTTCTGCTGGTCACACTAGTTTTGATCCAAGCCAGGATGCCATTGGGTTTCTTGGCCACCAGAGCACACTGCTGGCTCATACCCAGCCCCTTGTCACCCAGCACCCTCAGGTCCTTTTCTGCCAGGCAGCTCCAGCCACACTGCCCCAAGCCTGTAGCCATCCATGGGGTTGGTGTGGCCCAAGTGCAGGACCTGGCACTTGGCCCTGTTGAAGCCCATGTCATTAACATTGGCCCATCCATCCAATCTATCCAAGTCCTTCTGCAGAGCTTCCCTTGTGCAAATCAACACTCCCACCTTACTTGATGTCCTCTGCAAACATACTGATGATGCTCTCCATACCCTTGTCCACATCATCAGTAAAGACATTGAACAGAAATGGCCCCAATACTGAGCCCTGAAGAACCACTTGTGACCGGCTGGATCAAACTTCCCTGAGCACCACTCTTTGGGACAAAAGCAAACACTCTTTGGAGATAAAGCAAAGCTCCATACTGGCTCCAGGCATGGCCTTTCCTCCCCAGGGAAACTGCCAATATTTAGTGGAAACCTTCAAAACTAAACATTGCTTTTTACTCTGGGTTGCAGGGATGCAGGCAAATTAAGTGAATTACTAGCAGAAGGCTGCTAAATTCAGAGGCTGGTGTGTTGGTTTTGTTGAATGGTGGATGTTAACGGGGCATTACCCAGCTCTGTTCTCTCGGCAACTGAGAAAATGCCCATTTAACACCAAAAAACACCCGCCCTTGCTTAAATTACGGGCTGATGACTTGATTAGAGCTTGTGATTGTGTAGTTGTAGGGAAGAGATATTGTAACATTTTCTTGCATGTTTATAACTCATAACTGATTGTAACTTATAATAGTGTTCACATAAAGCAGGCCAAAATATTTTCCCCATCAACGTGGAATTTAAGTCAGAACTACTAACTCCCCTTGGAATAAGCTAATCCATTTCTGATGACCTTTCAAAAATACCCTTTTATTTCTTGTGCCGGGTACACTTCATGTTGGATCAGATAAAAAGCACAGAAATGGGGAATTGTAAACTTTCAGATTTATAAGTATGTGTGTGGGCATGACCAACAATTAAAAAAAAAAAATGAGTTATTGCACCTAAATAAATAATTTCCTTTGCATAATTGACCTCCCCGATTGCATTGTGAACTGTTAATTTACACAATTTAAATGGACAAAATATGTTTGCAAATGTATTGAAATTAGAGCTATCAAGCTGCTTTGCAGCAAAAGTGGAGATGGAAGGACTGACATTTTCCCCATTACTCATGCCCTTTGTAATTATTTTCTAAAATAATTTCCTCCTTTGCCCAGCAGATACCAACTCTGGCCACAGGAAGATTTCCCTATGATATTACTGACAATAAGTACTGTTAATTACTGCTTGGAGGGTAAAATATGCAATATATGATGGGGCATGATGGCAAAACCCCTCTGGTGAGAGCCCAGGCAGGGTGGCAAGGCCTGGGCTGGATGCTGACAGAGAGCTGCCTGAGGGTTGCTTGGTTTAAAGAAATAAAACAGAAACCTTTCTTATTCATAGAATCATAGAATGGTTAGAGTTGGAAGGGACCTTAACGATCATCAAGTTCCCACTCCCCTGCCCTGGGCAGGGACACCTCCCACCAGACTAGGTTGCTCAAAGCCCCAGCCTGGCCTTGAACCCCTCCAGGGATGGGGCAGCCACAGCTTCTCTGGGCAACCTGGGCCAGGCTCTCACCACCCTCACAGCAAAGAATTTCTTTCTGGTATCTGATCTAAACCTCCCCTCTTTCAGTTTAAAACCATTACCCCTTGTCCTATGGCTCCACTCCCTGATAAAGAGTCCCTCCTCATCTCTCCTGTAGCTCCCTTCAGGTACTGGAAGGCTGCTCTAACGTCTCCCTGGAGCCTTCTCTTCTCCAGGCTGAGCAAGCCCACCTCCTTCAGCCTGTCTTCACAGGAGAGGTGCTCCAGCCCTCTGGTCATCTTCATGGCTCTCTGCTGAATCTGCTCCAATAAATCCATGTCCTTCTTGTGCTGAGGACTCCAGAGCTGGACACAGTACTCCAGGTGGGGTCTCACCAGAGCAGAGTAGAATCACCTCCCTCACCCTGCTGGCCACGCTTCTTTTGATGCAGCCCAGGATGTGGTTGGTTTCCTGGGCTGCCAGCACACATTGCCAGCTCATGTCAAGTTTCTCATCCACCATCCTCCCAAGTCCTTCTCCTCAGGGCTGCTCTCCAGCCATTCTCTACCCAACCTGTATTTGTACCTGGGATTGCCACGTCTGAGGCACAGGACCCTGCACTTGGCCTGGTTGAACTTCAATTGATTTGCACTAGCCCACCTCTCCAGCCTGTCCAGGTCCCTCTGGATGACATCCCTTCCCTCCAGCATGTCAACCATGCCACACAGCTTGGTGTCATCTACAAACTTGCTGAGGGTGCGCTCAACCCCACTGTCCATGTCTCCAACAAAGATGTTAAATAACGCTGGTCCCAGTACCAAACCCTGAGGAACACCACTCATCACTTGCTTCCACCTGGACATTGAGACATTGATCGCAAACCCTTTGAATACAGCCATCCAACCAGTTCCTGATCCATTGAGTAGTCCATCCACCTAATCCCTGACTTTCCTATTTTGAGACCAGGATGTCGTGTGGAACAGTATCAAATGCTTTGCATACATCCAAGTCCAGCAGCAAAGACATGGAGGTTATTCAGTAGGGTAAAAATCTTGCTAGAGTATCCCTTTGCCTGCAGCATTGCCCTCAGTCCTCAAAGTGCTGCTGAAACTGCAGAACCAGAGTGATTTGGGCACAAATGAGATTGAGGATAAGCACAGGGCACAGCAGCATGCACTGGTGGTGAGGAGGAGTCAGTGCGCCCCAAAAGATACTCACTGCAGCTTCCAGGAGTGAACTGGGCTTTCATATACAGACCATCAATTTAGTAGCACACTTGAGGCTGCTCCTTACTGCTCAAGCACCAGGCACACTCATTTCCCCCACAGTGCTTTATTTATCCTTAGTTGCTGTCCTCAAAGTGACAGAATTGAGGGAATTATTTATATGTTACACTGCTCCAGTAATTATTCACTAATAGTTTGGGTGAGTACCATCTGCCATTTCTCCAGTCCTGCTTGCTGCTGGACACAAACCCAGTCACTTTGTAAGCACATACTGGGTTTGCTGGCTGTGAAGCTAAAATTCTAAAATGCTGCTGTGTTTGCCAGTCAGGTAATTTAATGGGTTTCAGCAAGACATCTACAGACCTGTGAGGCAGCTATTGATTTCCCACAACAAAGGGATACTCTTGAAATAATTTAATGAGATCATCATTAAGTGACTTTTAGCTGCAGGTGCTGGGATGCTCATGGATGAGAGCTTTCTGGGATCTCATGGAAAATGATCCCCCAAGTGAGGGAGCTCCTGAACTGGCATCCGCAGAGGAGCGTAAAGACAAGTGAAGCAGCAAGTGCCTTTTCTCCATGAAGTTCCCTCCATTGTGGCAAGACCAGAGCTGGAAAAGAGTCACCTGCAGCCTCTGCAGAACCAGAGGGCTTGCACACCCATGGCACGGCGTGCAAGGACATCTAGTGCCTGATGCTGAGGCTGCAAGGAGGCACTGGGTTACAGCACACATGAAGTGTGTGTTTCTGGTGGTTTATCTGCTGGCAGCAACAAAACTTCCCTCTGGGCCCTGCATCAGCTGTGGTTCAGAGGGCAGGGTCCCAGCAGGAGTGTCACAGCAAGGCTTTGTGCCATGGTTGGAGTGACACAGGACTAATTTCCTTTCAGGAATTTTACTTTTCAGTAAAGACTCTTCTAATGCTTGGGAAAACTGCACTTCTAGAAGACTCTAGTGTCTGAATTGATTAAAATTTTTACTCTATAGCCAGCTCTGTAGTGTGGGTTTCAAGGTCTCAGTGTTTTTGAGCTCACCAGGTGTGGGGACGAGGAGGAGTGAGACCCAGGCCATTGGCCAAGCTGCCAGCAGGATTATTTCATACCATGAATGCCACATTCAGTATAAATCAGTTTCAGTTCTCCTCTGTGATGGCTGCCATCCTGAGAACTCCTTGCCCTGGTGCCAGAGCCCTGAGCCCGTCCCTTCCTCCCAAAGTTGCAGCGCTTGCAGGGTCCCACACTGGCTGTCCCTGCCGGGAGTGCAGGGCTTCCTGCTGATGGAATGGGCTGAGCATAGTCCTCATGTATTTTATATTGGTATCAGCATGAATATAGGTTCTTTAGTATTATTAATGTTAATTATCTAGTCTTATTCTATTAAATCTATTAAATGCTCAGGTTTCCTTGCTTTTCCCTGATTCCCCTTCCTGGGTGGGGAGGGGTCATTGAGTGAGGGAATAACGAATAACTGTCTAAATGACAAGAAATTGTTGTGGTTTCCTCAGACCATAACAGTCTGATGTGTTTCAGCTGCCTGCCTTGTCTGAGGCTTCATCTCCCCAGCTGGAGCTCCCTGACCACCCCCGTCCCTTTGCCTGAATCACAGCTGCTCTTACAAGCCCAGTTTGGGCAGTCTGGGGCCATTTCCCCAGCCGGGCTTCATGGGGTAACACAGCTAGTGAGTGCATCAGGGCTGGTCAGGATGGGAGACTTATGTCTTCATCTCCTTGCAGTGCACAAGTCTCTTCTGTGGGCTTCTCAAGCCCCAGCACAGGTACAGCATCCTAACTGAGCGCTGCAGCTGAGGAAGGAGCTGACCACAAGGTTTTTGGCATAAGAAACCTCTCAGGGGACATACTCCTGGTCCAAGTTATCGGAAGCCAAGCTGGTGCATTAAAGCTGCTCAGGCAGCACAGAGCAGGTCTTGTCAAACCCTTGTACGAGCAGAAATACTCTGTTTTAAGGATAATCTAAGGCATCTGTTTTTGAGGAAAGTCAACGATCAAGACTTGAAAACTGTTCCATGGGGTTAAAAGGTCAGATCACCACAGAGGGACACATGGGTGTGTCAGTGCTTTAGGCACAGAGCATGTTTGCACAATACCTGTCCTGCTAATATCCCTGCAGAGCCCTGGGACACAGGATGGCAGCAGGGAGGGCCATGGCCTGGCCGAGCGCTGCAGTGTGCTGTGGTGAGGGTCAAAAACACCTGGCACCATGGCACTGCCAGCAGACACCCCTGCCCACCCCATCCTCCACAGGCAGCAGCCCTCACTGTAGAGATATTTTTTCTTTAAATGAGACTTGAAAAAGATGGGTGGAGATAGAGGAAGTCTCACTGGGCCCTGCAGTTCCATGGAGAACCTGAAATAATTACAGATTTGGGAGGTCTTAATCTAGCCCATCCGTGCAGGTGGGGATGTGTCCCTTGGTGTTTTAGCAGACCTCTGCTCTGCAAAACCGAGCCTGTCTCACAGTGAGCACAGTAACTCATTCATCTCTGCGCTGGCGGGCTCTGCAGTCAGGAGAGGGAGCTGTGCTGCTGTGGGATGTCAGACGGACACCCCGGGGAGGGCTGAACTCTCTTTCTGATAAAAACTTGCAGCAAAATATGCTCCTATTTCCCAAAGCAAATATTGATTTTAAGCAGTGTTAATTAAATGCATCGACATTTTTAGAGTTATCTTTCCCACTGCCAGCTGCATCCCAAGTCACACACACGCAGGTTTTAGCCTCTTACTTGTGGTTTGAATCACACTTTCTGAAGCCCCATGCTATTTCCCAGCCAAACCTGTTCCAACAGCTATACTGCCCTGTGCAAGTCCAGATCAGTGCTTGGGGATTGGCAAGACAGCTAATTACCTCCTTGAAGGCATGTCTGTACAGTCCATACCCAGATAATTGCATAATAAGACGTCCAAAGTATTGTGATGGAGAAGATCTCCACATTGTCTCTGTGTGAACGCCCTAAGTATCAAAGGCAGGGTTGCCTGCTCCTACTGCTAGGTCAGCGTGTGAGCCATCAGTGCAGCAAGAATGGCATCTTCTGAGGGCTCCCAGGCACAGATTTGCAGAGAGACCTCTCTTCCAGCACAAGCGATAGCTATTGGGAGGGGTTTGCCCTTCCTCTGTCTGCTGCTCAGTGACTTCACATAGCAGGACACAGGGAGGCAAGTAATCTTCAGGTAACTCCAACTTTGTAATTTCTGGAGTATTGTGGAAAAAGGATCCAAAGCAAACCAGAAATCTGAGTGGTAAAAACCCTATTGTGATGTCTTTCTGATGATGCCTTCATTCCCAATTTCTAGGTGCCCCTGAGGGTCCATATATTTCAGTAGGAGACTACGCAGAGTGAGACACACCAGTAAAAATATGAAGCTAATTATTTACCACATGACTTTCCCCATGAAAATGGCAGAAATAAAGGTATTAAATGAAACCATGCTGTAATTCTAACTTCTTCTATGCCTCCCAGATTTTCTGAGTTCATTGCAGCAGGATCTATCTCAAAAGGAGTTTTCTTTCTTGGGTTCTTTAGCATAAATTCTCACATGGTAGAAGCCTGTTTCTCATGACGGGCCAGGAAGCACGAGCATCAGGGGAGATGTCAGGTACCAGGGTGCAAGGCTCCCAGCTGACAGACCCACCAGGTGTCACTTCATATTTGTGAAGTGTGGCTATACAAAAGGTAGAATAAAGCTGGCATCCTTAACTGATGAAATATAGAAATCTTAAATTGCAATGAGACAAACCCTGAAAAACCTCTGGTTTTCTTCCTGGCAGAGGAACACTGCTTATGGGTTGCATCCGTGGTTTATTTCAGACCCTTGTTTAGGTTCCCTTCATTTCTGGGCAATTTTAGAGGGATTCCCTCAATGTTGCTCATTATCTGTCTCCAGAGTAACTCTGGTACCTTGCAGTAGTGTTTCTGAGGGTTTCACTACCAGGTGCACACTCTGAGTCCCTGCTGATTTACCACTTCACCTTTGTCACCAGGATCATGACAAGTGACACTAGCAGCTCATTATAGACTTGAAAACCATTCTGCCTCCAGCCAGAGAGATTCTCAGAGCAAGCAGTGCTCCTGGCCTGCTGTACATTCTTCATGGCTGTGACGTATTTCTAGCTATTAGTCTCAAACTTATTAAAGCAAATGACCCAGTGTTATAGCATTACAAGGCACACCTTAATGCCCCACTGCAAACATGAATTACATCAAGGCTTTTGTTGCAGCAGGGAGATGTGAGTCTCTGAACAGCCACTCCTGAGAGGGATGGGCAGGTTTTGGTCCTAAAGAGTCAACAGGTTGGAGGACACCAAGGATGTGGGCTTGGGGAGAGGTGGAGAGAGACCAGAGGAGGGTGGGAAGCCTGGTGAAAAGCACCCGGGCACCCCAGCAAGTCCAGCTGGGCTAGCATGGCTGCACTGACCATGTGTTACTGGGACTAGTCCTGTTGCTAAGAAATTCAGGGACCAGGGAGATAAATTATTGATAAGTGCTGGAGGCATTTGTTTGGAATTTCACCATCCTGAATCAGCCAGGGAGAAAGTCCCTCCAGTGACTTTGGAAAGTCCCTCCAAGGACTGGGATTTTGGAAAATGGCCATGTGGGTGATGCTGATACTATCCCATCCCCTTTCCCAGGTCTAGTTTATGGCTCTTACTCATATTCCAACATGCTGGCAAGCTCCATGTTGGCAATCACAACGTCACCAACAGCCAAGCTGCTTCCTACACCTCCTGCCACAGACACCAAAGCTCTAGATTCTCCATTTTCATGAAAAACCAAAAGCTTTGGCTAACAGAATAGTCTAGTACTAGTCTAGTTTCCAAGTCCACTTGCCAAGAGGGGTTTTCTTGATGACTTTTGGGGATGGAATTATGACAAAATAACACCACTGTGCATTCATCCTCCCCCTGGGTGACTTGCTGTCTGCACTCAATCCCTTGTGATGGTTCACATGCCAACATTAGAAACAAAGCTCATAATACAACACACTTAGGTAACAGCCTGGCCCAGTGCCAGCTACAAAATATCTAGAAATATGGGCAGTGCTCTCCAGCTCTGAGAGCCAGATTAGATACTGACTTGAGGCTGTATTTGGGGCCACTCCCTCAACAAATAAACAGTGATTTCTTTTAATATTTGCTGAATGAAAACCACCACTTTGCAGCAGGAGGTTTTTACGTTTGCAGGTGTGCTAGGAGGTAAGCTGGCCATGGAGCAGTCCCACCCTGGAAGAGCAGGCTGCAAAACGTACAGTACTGTGCTTCCCAAATCAGGCCGAAGATACTCGCCTCTGCCCTGTGCTGAGGAAGTTTGTAATAGCCAAAAACAGAGCGAAGAACTGGGGAAAAAAAAGGATCAGGTGTACCTGTGGCTCCCATAAAAGCCAGTTTGAACATACCACCTTTGCATGATGGTGAAGCACAGCAAGATGTCATTCCTAGACTGAAAATCCAGCAAGGCTTCATCCAAGAGCCATGTGCGGTTGACGAAGGGTAATTAAGCATCTCTAGGAAATGTCCACTTCTAATAAAAAAAAATAATTTCCCAACTCCTTGTAAGAATCTCACTCCTCCTCCTCCATGTATGTGCCATGTTTCTCATCGAAAGAACAAGAAATATGCAGCCCGTGCCCTGCGGGTTTCTGTCTTGGAGCCAGTGCAGCTGTACCTGGAAGCTCTCGGGGCTGCAGGCCTGGGAACACCAACACCTTGCAGACTGCTCCAGTTGCCACCTTCACATCCTCCTGCAGCCCAAATCAAAGGAAATTTCCTCAAATAGTTAATTTTCTTTGGGTTTGTCCTCTTTTAGCCTTTTACACCTTCATTTTCCTTCAGCTCCTGGTTCTGGTCAGCCCTGTTTGCTGACCTGGGCACAGTCCATCACTAGGACATGTTAAATCCTTCTCATAGGTGTAGGTACCTGCCTACCTACAGCTGCAGTAAGGATTTTGAAGCCGAAATTGGCCTGCAGTCAGAGCTCCTGGGGTGGACTGTTTACTGAGAATGTAATTCTCATTTGTTATTGTAAGAGCTGTCAGAAAAGCAAAGCAAACACAGACGGCAGTTTCAAGGTGTGATCAAATGCCTTGGGAGAAGCAAGATATCTGGGTGGATGGTGAGAGAAATTACTCAATATGGACTAAAAACTGTCATAAACCACAGCTGAGCACAAGAGTCCAGATTCCTTGTGGGAGTTGGGAAGAAACCAGAGGAAGGGAACTGAGAAAATTGCATGGAGAAAGTGAGGCTGTCAACTCTCCCTGTTATCTGTTTAGGCAGCCTGCTCTGAATTAAGCTAAAGGCTGTCAGCATGAGGTAACCATATGTCCATGCCTGAGCATCTAGGGGGTCATCTCAAACCTGAACTATGCCATCTATCACCACTATCACCAAAGAGGCTGACGCTACACCATGAAATGGAAGAGCTGTGTTACAGGGCGCACAGCATCAGTCCCATCATCAGCTGCCTTGGACCAGCCCTGGGCCATGGGGACCGAGGCTTCCTCCATAGTCCAGTGCTTTGGGGAAAGAGCAAAGACAGCTACAGCTACAAGTGATGCCCTGCTGGGGACCACTATAAATACATAAATAAATAAATAAATAAATAAATCCCCTACTGACGATAGCAAAAGAAATCCCACCTGAACAGCAATATTCCTATTCACCTCTCCCCTGTGTTCACTTGAATGCACATCATTAGTTACCATCCTTCTTGCTGAGTTTTGTCCCTGTCATACAAACTTCAAAATAGTAAATAATTCATGAAATATCATCCTGACAATTCTGAGTACTGGGGGATCAGAGGAACTGGAAATTATGTTTCCGTATAGAAAGTGCTTCTTTCACCAAGCAGGCCCTTTGGGATTTTCTAGCCTCAGAAAGAGTGAGAATTTGGGGCTCAGTCATTCAACCTTTAACAGGACAAGCACTTTTATCCTCTGCATTTCTGCTTCCCTTATCAGTGCAGTATTCAAAGCCTGTTGGGACTGCTTATATGAGGAAAGGGGGGAAGATGGTTCATCTCTAATGGTACTTGACCAGAGCAAGACTTTATTGTTTCAGTTGGGGGATTGCTTTCAAAGTCCCATAGTTTTCTTCACCTACGGCTGGGAAAGCTGTGCACACTCTGCTGGCAAACTGGGAGCTGTTCCAGCGGAGCCGCGTTGCTTCCTCTCCAGCGAGCCATTTCCCAGCACATGGACAGAGGGGTATCCATTACATTGTTTAAAGGAAGGGAGCAAAAAAAAGCCTTTTGTTGGAAATGGATGTAACAGAGCACGTGGAAGGTCACAGGGGACAGACAGCCTGGGAACAGGAGATTCTACCTCCCTTTGATTTGCTTTCCTTTGTTTCGGGGTGAGAACATTTCACTTGGCAAGCTCCAGACTAGCTCCCCCATTATGTGGTTTCCAGATTACTCAGTGGATGAGGTATTTGGAGTGTTACATCAGGCAGATAACATTTGTTTATATAACATTATCTTTTTTTCTCAGACACTTGCTTCTCCATCTTCCTGAAAAATATTTATGTAAATATTTATACTTTCAGGAACATGAGCTTATTTCTATCAGCCTCGGGAAGACGGTCCCCTCCATTACAAAATGGTACAAATGGCTGCTGCAGACCAACACCACATTTCCTGGGAATGTTTTTTGTTTCTTACAAACACATGTTCACCAAAATCAGAATTAGGCAAGGGAAGAAACCAGTTCTGGTGAAACATGAATCTGAAATTGTCTCTCAGCCCTCAGATGGAAGCATTAGCTAAAAAGGGAACCAGAAATCCACCCCCAACTCCCAGTGGTTACAGCATTCACTGCAAGGTCAGGGCGCTGCATCAGAGGCTCTGCTGTAAATCCCAGACTGAACACTGGTTTCTGTCGCTGTTTCTAATGAAAAATTTCCAAAGGTCTTACTTCCTCCTCTATGTAAAACGGGGGATTTTAAAGCTTTCATTTTCAGGGGGGAAAAACTTCTTACTGCTACACATGTGATGCTGTCGATATATCGTAGAGCCTGTGTGCTGCCTGCTGTGATGTGCTGCCTTAAGTCAGCTTAGTTACCACCAGCTATTCACAAACTTCATGAAATGCAAGGCAGTGGCATGGTGTATTTTCGCAAATAGGTTGCTTCAGGCAGTGTGAATCACGTGGAATTCATTCACACGAAACACCACCCTTCCCTCTCGCTGCTCGCTGTGCGTGTGCCTTATTGCTCAGTAACTGCCCTAATTTCCTGGGCAGCTGCCAGGGGTGCTGTGACAAGAGCAGCACTGACAGGTCCTGCAACCCCTGTGCAAGGGAGTTTGGCAAAAAGAGGCCAGAAAGGGCTCAGGGAAAACTTTGACTGTCACATCTGAGCTTGGAATGAGTGCTCCCACCACAGTGCCCAGGACAGGCTCTTGCCGTTCTGGCCATGCCAATGCTGACCTTCCCAGCCAGCTGCAGGAAAACTGTATCTCTGCAGGTATCCCATATCTCCACTTTCCTTCCCTTGCATTTTTCCTGTGCAGAGTCAGACCCTGCCTACCTCTTCCACACAGATCTATGCAGACACCCACATGTGCCCTAGGGAGAGCTGCCAGTTCTGGGCAGGGATGGCACCCACCACCCTCATGGGAGCGAACCCATAGCATGTCCTCATTTGCAAAGCTGTTCAGAAGCATCAGCTGTGAAATCCCTCTAGCCCTGAGCTGCAACTTGTCAACATCTGCTGCCACTGCTTCTTTTCCCAGGCTGCAGTTTGATAAAACAGTAAATCCAGCACTGGCATCCCAGCAACCAGACTTTTTTTTTTATAAAAAAAAAAAAGGAGAAAAAGAACTCAGCTGCACAGCACAAGGGATTCACATGGCATAAACTTTCCACTATTTGAAATTTACTTATAAACGACACCAACAAGTCAACTTTGTCCAACTTGACTGGTTGCTCATCTTTTTTTGCATCCACCACTGCAGCTTTGGAAGACAGACCTCTCAGCCCCTCCATGGCACATTGCCCATCACATATATGCCTTTCCTCCCAGCTGGAGGAGGCTGTGCAGTATATCCCCTTTGGTCCCCAAACAGGATGCCCAGTAAGGGGTGGGCTGAACCTGGTACAGCCAGCAGTGTTCCTGGGACTGCAGCCCCCTGGCACATTCAGCATCCCATTGTTTGGTTTTGCTAGACCTTAATGTTTAAACCAAAAAGTTTATTTATTACCCTAGAAAAACACCAAGAATTCTTTTCTGGCATACAAATTCCCTGGCTTTTTCAGCTGAAAGAGCTATCAGTCAGTTTATTAGCTTTGAAAGCTATCTAGGACTCTGAGACCTCTGCTGACTCTGGGTTACGGTGATATTAGATTCCTCAAGTATTAATGCCAAGTTGCACTGAGGTTTGTTCCACAGGGTTGGCTCTCAAAAAGAATGGCTGATGTAGTCCTGAAGCTCTGTCTGTGGTCTCATCAATAAAGCCCAGCTCTCCTGGTTTTCTATTTCTCTGCTGTTGAAGGAATGATTTAATCCTGCCCTGTGCCTGCCAGCTGGTTAAGAACTGACTCCCTGGTAAAAGGTTCAGTGGACCTATAAAAGTGCAACTGAAATTTGGAGACTTACCCAATATAATATCCCCAAACTGGGCACTTCATCATCAGCTCACAACCTCTGCTGAACCATATTGTTATTTCTGGCTTGCTATCAGCCGTGGTTTCATCCAGCCAACCCCCTCTGACCCAGCCCCCATCTGACTCTCTGGTCAGAGATAGCTGGGATTACACCCAGCTCGGCCGCCTGCCATGGGGACCGCAGCACTTTCCAGCTGAGTCCCCAGTTCATCAAGGTGGTTTCTACGGTTATTTCACCAGCCCCTTTGCTTCCAGTGAAGCTTCCACCTGCAGGACAAATATCTTAAATAAATAGTGCTTTCACCTTCCAAACAGGGTTTCTCAGATGGCGGTGATGCCGGTTATGGAGCTGCCTGTGCACATGTGCTGCCTGGCTTGGGATTCCCCTCTTTTCCCACTTGCTGCAGTAGAGCCATGAAATCAGGCAGAACCGTCAGCAGCGCTTCCAAGAAATGAATGCAAGCAGCAAAAATTGGGCTGGAAAACAAAATCCATCCTGTTTCCTTCCCAGAATGTTCATGGGAGTTGCCTGCTGTGCACAGCCTCATCAGAGTCCTGTAAATCGGTATGTTAGTAGGTCCTGCTTCTCTGAGCCAAGCCGAGTATGGGTGCCCATATGGAGCAGAAGGGCACATTTATACGGCTAAGGGCAGAAATGCTGAGCTGTTTTCCTTGCCACACCAGAGCAGAATCTCTGTCTCCAAGCCCCACAGCAGAGGATCCAGGTTTTGCCCTGGTCCTCAGGGCTTGGTCCCCAGGGATGGCAAAGAAAGCCCTTCCTGGGCAGTGGATCCCTGCAGCTTTCAAGGGTTTGGCAGAAGGCAGGACGAGCCAACAACACCAACAAAATATGTGCTCACTTTTCTTACTCCCCACTTAGCCCCTCTCTAGCCAGGAGCTTGCTTTGACCCTTGCCACCTGCTTCAGAGCCCTGGAAGCCAGATGTTTTCCCCCAGAACCTCCAGGCTTGGTGCTAGCTTGAAATCCCTTCTGCTAGAAGACATTCCCCTCACCATCCCCTTCCAAGTGTCCCCCAAAAAATAGCACAGCCTCAGGTGCTGCCAGTTAGCAGTGATGCGCTGGCTGCTGGCCTGCCCACAAATATCTTTAATTCATGAGTAAAGCAGGTTAGTTTGAGCCACCACAGCCTGCAATAGCCTGACAGCTCCCTAAGGGTCCTTATAAAGCTAAGATTTATGCCATCATCTGACTCGCAATACGTCGTAATGCTCTGTAGACTTTTTAAATAGAGTGATTTGGCCAACAAGTGGCTGGAACTAGTCCTGTGCTGGAAGACAGAAGTGTGGCCAAAAATGTGAATGTTGAACAACCAAAGGGGTTCCTGAGACTGCTTTACTGAAATAATTTCAATCCAGATGATGCATGAAAGATGGCTCCTTTTAAAAAGAAGGTACCCCTTCCTTCCTCTAAGAAAAGAAAGCTCACAATGTACGTGCTTCAACATCTTGTTAGTCCTTCTCCAGCACAAAAAGCAGGAGCAGTAAGTTTGTACATTAATTGCATAAGAAAAAGCACCTGAGTTTAAACCTGTACTGTCAGTTCTGCCACACCCACGAGTGTGTTTATTTAAAACAAAACAGCCTTGACTACAAGGACTTACCAACACACACACACACAAAAAAAAAACCACAACCAAAAAACCCCCAAATTCTCTTTTTGGTTTTTTCTTTGGTCTTGGTTGTAAACTTCAAATCCTTGTTTCTGTTCTGGGTGCACAGATTTCCCCTGCTCCTGGTGAGTGCTGGCGGGTTTCGGGAGTTTCTTCTGCAGAGCCACAAACTGGGGGTTGATGAGTTCAGTGAGGAAACCAAAGGAGGCTGAGGAGCGCTGAAGGACAGAAAATGTGTGCCTGATGTGCAGCCCTTGCTGTGGAGTGATGAACATCACCTCTTCTCAGCGGCCAGAGGCCTGGACAAAACTAAACCTGCTCCATCCAAACTGAGCAGAGCAGGAAGTTGCTCAAGGCTTCCCAGAGCAACCCACTCTGGCCATTGTGTCTGTAGAAGGCTCTCACTGGACAGCACGGAGGACTTGCAGGGCACAGAGACACGAAGCAGAGTGGTCTCCAATTTTAAGTAGCCACTGAACGCAACAAGATAGCTGCCTGGCTGGGCCTCATGCTCAGCCATGGAAAAGGCAGTGAAAGTATTTAGTATCCTGCCTGACAAAGGTGCATCACTCCCATCAGGGGCTTGTGACATGCAGAAGGCCCGGAATAATTTTTTTCCTGGTCCCATCACATGCTGTAGGTCAAGGCTTTGACTCCAGGGCAAAAAAAAACAGCTATTTAAAAGCCTGTCACCCAAGCTCCCCCGACGCAGGCACAAGCTGCTGCCCTAGTTAGGAGCTCCCCGGCACAGCACAAATTAAATCACAGTAACACAGTGTGGGATACAGGAATGACCAGTACAGGTGCTGTGACTTGACCTCAGTGATGGGAAGAGCAGCATTTCACTGGACACCAACCCTGCACCCAGCACACCCACTGCCCTGTGTTTTTTTTAACATGCCCTTTAGCTTTTGCTCTTCATTTCATTTGCTTTTGATGCAGGAATTTGAGACACGGCCAAAAATGGTATTTTTAGAAAGGTGATCACCCATCTTATTGATTTACTGTACTATGCCCTGATTTGGAGGTTTTTTTGACAGAAGACAGTAGGTAGCAGGAAAGAGATCTAAAGAGCCCTAGGCAAGAACACACTTGGCAAATAGCTTCGTTTACTGTTGCGTTTTAGCCTCACAGAAGAGATGGGTACTGCCAAAGCACTCTACAAGGGTTCTCCTCTACTGCAGAGAGGGAGATGCACATAGCGCCAATCCAGAGGTGTGCTCCTGGGGAGGGGAAAGATGCAGGATTCGGCAGGCACAACTCAGACCCTAGTGCTTGCCAGGAAGCCAATGAACAGTTCATTAGATCTTCTCTGGGTCAGAGATTCAGAGTTAAACAAGCACAGACTAAGTCTGAAATCACTTTATTGAAAAATTTCATACAAAAGTCAGTGGAAAAACACAAAAAAACCCCATTCCAGCGCGATACAGCAGCACCACAGACAAGCTCCTTGTACACCTCCATTGAGCATGATTCACTTACAAATAGCCACTGAAACATGTGCAACATCTTACCCTGTCAGTGAGTCACAGTGCAGCACAGGGAGCAGAGTCTGCCTGTACATCACAGACAATTAGCCAGGACTCTGATTTTTCCCTGTGAAAGGCCTGGGAGCTCTGTTGGAAATGCTGTTTGCATTGTAAGGCATCGTTCCCACCCACCCCAGCTCACTGACTGAAAGCACAAAACATTTTGTTAATAAAAATCATTTAGAAAACTAGTATTAAAAAACTGACATATATATATATCGATATTTAAAAAAAACTATCAAAAAGTGACTGTGCCAATTTCCCCTTTGCAGAAATAGTATTCTTTAAAAAAAAATAAATCACATTATGTTAGAAATTCACACGATGTATAACATATTGCATCTTTCTGAAATTCCGTGCAGCAGATGCCCCATACAGTGCGTGGGCAGCTACAGGACACACCAGTACCTCCCCTTTAGTTCTGCTGTCTCTACAGCAGCTGCCAAGAACTTGGCTATTGCAGTTTTAGGATTTAGAAAGTAGAAAGCTGCAAGATGTTTGTAAATCAGTACCATTCCTTCTCAAGAAGGAGAAAAACCACATCACAGGAATCTCTTGTTTAAAGATATATTGCATATTACTTGTTGCTGGTGTCAGTGAGACAATAGTTTTGTCAATTTTTATTTGCAGAGTACCACTTCATGGGTAGTAAGAACATACAGCTGAGCCACAGGAGCAAGTAAAGCCATGTTGGCTGGCTTTGTTTCATGAGAAAAACAGTGTAAGACACAGACAGGCACAGGGTTGTCAGCCTGCTGTCTGGAAATAATTAATGTTGATTGTTCCCCAATTCAGTTCTCAGCAACCTGGAAGGCATTGCACAGAAGAGCAATCACTCTCTTGCCCCCTGCTTTTCTGGGCACAAGATCCAAAGCCCTTGCACACAGCTGTGCAGGAAAGGAGCTGAATCTGGGGGCTGAGGGTACTGCCATGTGTGAAACCCACTCTGTATTTGGTGACTTATCCTTCCCAAATAACTCAGCAAGAACTTAGTAACTCTGTGCAGCCTTGGAGAATACCAGGAGTGGGCTTCACATTTGAGGCGGTACAAATCAGACGACTTGCTTTTCTAAGAAAACAGCAGTAACCCGGACACAGTTAACTCAGGAGTTTGGTTTTGTTAGGGGGGATTTTTGTTTGCTTGCTTTAAGAGAGAGCTGGCAACAGCCAGAGCGCCCCCCTGCACAAAGCGCACAAAGTTATCTCCAGCTAGAGGTCCCAGAGCATAAAGACCTTTCTCCTGAGTGCATTCATAGGTGAATGGGTCAACATCTATGGGATTCCTCTTTGGATTGACTGGTTGGCCACTGTCCATCACCAAGTCAATGCCATTATTTGGCAGAAAGGAAAGGTTGGGGTTTGAACCGGTTAGAACAAGAGCCATGGAAATTTTATAGACTTTCTGGTAGCCACTCTTGTCTTGAAAGATACATTTCTTGTCCTTGCCGAAGGATAGCACGTGATGTTCAGGAAGGCTAACGTAACACTCATAGGGCCCAGCACAAGCAGCTGACTGTTCTTTCATCATCTGATGGACTTTATGGTATTCAGGGTACATCATTTTTGGGAGCTGGTTAAATATAAGACCTGGATCAGTGACTCGTCTCCGAAAAACATGGATTACTGGAATATTGCAATGGTGAGCAAAGAGAATTGCATCAGCGGCTGTCAGACCAGCACCTACAATCAAGACTGGATCTGACATGATGCCGATGCTGTTGTTCTTCACTGCTTCCTCTAGGGCAGACAGCTGGTGATGGACATAAGAAAGGTTCTCTCCCTTGACCCCAAGCCAAGTAGGACTATCATATGTTCCTGTAGCTAAGACCACATTCTCTGCATAGACAGAGAAGGGTTCTTTATCACCTTTCACAGTTTTGAAGAATCCATCCACCTGAAAGACCTCTGTACTTTTCTCATTGAGGTTCCAGAGTGAGTCACTATTCTCCCGTAGATCTGTCTGTACATGGTTGGAGATACTCTCTGCACTCACTTTCCTCACAGAGGTCACAACAGTACCACATCTGAAATTCTTTTGCAGCCCTTTCTTCACCACATAGTGTTGGTAATATTGAGCAATGTCTTCTGCTGTGGCTCGATTGTTTCTGAGGCCTCTGTAAATATAGTACAAAGGTCACGCAGCAGCTAAGAGACAGAAATTTCTCCCCGCTTCCACTGAATCTATCCTAGAGCCATCTACTCTGGCACTACCAGGGATGACTTATCTAATTTTCCTGACTTCAGCAAAGACCTAACAAGCAGGTCCACCAGCCATTGGACAGAGGCAGCTTTCTCTAGCATTAATCCCAGAATCCCATCCCTAAGGACGTGGTTTCTCATTTACACCTTCCTTTTGCATCTTGCTTCCATTCAAATTTTAACTCTTGAACTTTTTAAGATTATCCATCTCAAGAGCAGAAGCACCTCAGACTGCACAGCAACTGAGCTGATTGTACTCATCATTAGGGACGGCAGCAGGAAAGTCAGACCATGCCTTTTCCAAACTTTGTGCAGAACTCATGGTCACTGTGATTAATATCCCCAGTGGGTGTTGAGAAGGACACATTCTGAACAGCACTGTAACTTGACCTGAATCACTGAATGCAGAATGGACTTCTACTGGGGTTAGGAGGGTGTCCTTTCTCTCCCTAGAATCACCCATAACAGATGGGCAGTTACATTCAAGGAGACCACCCAGGGCTCCCAAATAACCTCTGAATGTTTGCACCATAGCTATCTTACCTTCTTTTTTGCTTTAGCCAGTCTTTGAATGGGAGATCTGGGAGTCCCATCCATTCACCTCTGCTCAGGGTAACCATAGAGCCCTCGATAGACTGCAACAAGAAACAGGAAAATAACTTTCAGATATTTAATGTAGGAAGTGAAACACAATTTTGTCATGTTTCAGTACAGCACAGATCAAAAAATTAGCAATTGCCTCTAATTTGCTGTCATGCATGACACTATTCATGTTCTCCAAGAACAGACTGGAAATAGGCATTCAAAGCATTTATTATTTGTTTTAAACCTTTGCTTGTCTATGTACATAAAAATCAAACATGTAGTTTGGCTGACTGGCATATTAGAGGAACGTTTGCCTCTCCAGTCAGTACATTTGGTTATTTCACAACCCACAGAGCTAAGCAGTTAGGCTTCAATTCACGTACATGCCAGGCACCTCCAGGAGCATTTCTGCCAAGGACCAGGTGGGGGATGGCTCTGCTGGGCTCGTACCACCAATCGAGAACAGATTCTGATGTTCCACCAAAGTCTGTGTCTGGACGCTGAAGGGCATCAAACAAAAGAGCCACGGGGCTGTGGGATCGGCCCTCCAGGCCTTCAGAGAGATACTCCAAATCCTAAAGAAAGGCAGATCAGATGCTCTAAATGTGTGTCCTGCCAGGCAGCAGACAGCTTGTTACTCCAGTATTTTCAATGAGTGGGTTTGGTATTCCGTGCAGCTCCTGTACTGGCACACAGACCCTCTTACTGCCTGAGGGCTGTCTCAAGGAGCAGCAGCCATGCTGGCATTTCATGAAAGGGAGATCTGGGCAACTAAAGGAACTTTGCTTCAGGCTTATTCTGTCTCTGTACTTTGAAAAGTCAAACGAGGTTATCACTTATACCCCCAGGATGCTTTACTGTAATGTTAAACTATTTCGCTTTACACAAACCTGGTCCAAAATAGAGACATCTGGTGACTCTTCCAGTTTCCTCTGAAGAATGGGATGAGGATGAAGAGAGTCTCTTTTGAAGTAAGGGATGTAGCCTGACAGCAAATATGAGAGACAGATTCCTGAAGGTCCATTCCCTGAAACAAACAAACAAAGAAGTGACACAGAAGAATTTGTACTCCTGCAGATAGAGCAGACCCTTGAGGAGTGCTTCTAATACTCAGACCAATTCAAAAGGTATGAGACTGCCATTGATAGAGGGGACTTTCTATTCCAGGTTGACTACTGACCTATTGGATAGAGTTGGGGAAGTTGTTTTACCCTCATATCTCCCCTTCTCCTGCCCAGCTGCACCTATTATTCACAGCACAAGGTCTTCAGAACATGCTGAAGAGACATTGGGCTAAACAAGCCAGAGGATAGCATCACCTGAAGTCTCTAGCATGCTGATGAATTGAATTATCACCCACTAACTCCTTCAATGGTTTAGAAACTATCCACATACCTACTGATGGCCTCAGTTCTCCTGGATGCACATTTCATACTGCTGCAGAGTATTTCACCATGCACAGGATAGTGAGTAAATCCAGAAAAAAAGAGTGACTATTGAAGTGCAGGGGAAACAGTTCTGCTCAGTAGGAAATCCCATCTAATAAGAGATATCTGGCAATAGCAGTTTTGACTAACAGGTCTTGAGGACACTTTTAAACCTCCTCAAGTGGGAACCAGCCCTACCACAGTAGTGCAGGGAACGTGTTAAGGAAAAAAAAAAATACTAAATCTCTGCCATGCCAAGCCAATCCCCCGGAACTCAGCACTTTGAACTTTGCGGGATGACTAAACTCCTCCTGCTGATCACCCAAGAGCCAGTGGAAAAAACTTGATGTATGTGACTCCAAAGCCCAGTGAGAGCATGCTGTGGAAAGTTTTCACATGGCTGTTGTCCAGCATATTTAATATTTCACAGCGTCTGCTTAACAGTGTCAGCCCCTCTGCCTGCTCAGGCTCTGCTGCTCCTAGTGTGTGACTAACCCCCATTCCACGGCGCGGTGACGATGCAGGGGTGGAGAGCTGAAGTGACACAGCAGCCTGTGGTGACACAGTGCCCGTGCCACATGCTTGAGTGACTGGAGCAAAGGCTGCTCCCTGAGGATTCGACAGGGGGAGGCTCGGGCTGCAGAGCTGACAGTGAGCCGAGCTGTGAAGGGCAGTACATGCCGCAGCTGGGGTCAAAGTCTGCTGAGCTGAGCAAGGACAGCTTCAGGTCAGTATCTGGAATATTCCATTTGCAGGAAACTTATCCAAAAGCAACAGAAATTAAAAGCAAACTAAGCTACAGCAAAATATAACACTTTTCAGCTTATTACTTTGTTTAGCAAGTACAAGGAGGTACCTAAGCCAAACTTAGTACCTAACAGCAACACACCGAGGATTTACTCTGAACCACGTTTGCATTTGACATGGATGGTCACAAGTACACCTGCCTCTGGGGCTCAAACTACTCTCAAAAGCAACTGCTTCCCTGAGGCTGCCAGCAGAGCGCAGGGAGCCTACAGCCTTCCTGGAGCAGGGCCTGGGGAAGCAGCTGGAAGCTGTGTGTGACGTCCAGCTGCAGTGAAGCAGCTCAGTGTCACACCAGTGCTTCCCAGGTTTTAGCAACATCTCCCCACTGGATCCTTGTGGAAGTGCCCAAGGAACATACCAAAGATATCCTTCTTCTCACCTCAAGACTTGTACAACTGGGCAGTACAAACGTCACTCCCGGACTAGAACCTGCTGGTAGCAGCATCCTTGTCAAACTCACTGCTAGCAAGGATGAAGTGGGATTTATGTGGTGTACTAGCTTTGGACTAGCTCTTTTGGGGGCTATAAATGAGATGACAGATAAGGAAGGATCCCAGCTCTGCCAGGCATTGAAACACACGCTCAGATGAACAGGGTCCAGCAGCTGCACTTGAGCACAGGTCATGACGGGTCTCAGAGGGGAAGGCACTGAGACCACAACTTGTGCGTTGCTCCAAAAATCACCTCACATCACAAAGCTGCCCTCTTGATACGGAGACAAGACAGTTACTATGTGACCCATTTTTGGAACTAGCAGAAAACCCACAGCTTTAGTAGAATGGTAAAAAGCTCTACCAAAAAATCAGTGTAGCCAACTTCCTTTTTAAAAGAATTCTGTGAGAAACTTTAAGAAACTAACAGCATCTGGAGCACTTTTTTAACAAATATAATGAGGGGGATGGGGTGGAAAAATCAATCAAACCCACCTAAAATTCAAACAATACAGATAAATAACTCACTGTGAAGTGATTATCTATAGTGAAAAGGTTTCAAACCCTTCTAAATACCCAGAGAAAAAGCTCATCTCAGTGTAAATGACGCCCCAAAGGTTACCAATATTACTACTAAAGAAAAAAAAAAGGGGAAAAAAAACCCCAAGAGGTTTGTGTCCCAGTTTGGCAAATACCTGGTTCCCTACTTCCCACAACCCTTAGTGATCTTTCTCTTCATATTAGAGAAAGTTTGGCTGGCAGGGAAAGGATGCAGAAATGGTGGCCAGGCATTTCTGCTTTGAGTGAGAACACCAGAACAAAAGCTAAAATCAGCAAGTTCAAAGCAAAAGCAGCACAAGAGAACACAGTAATGCTGGCAGGACAAAGCTTACCTATGATGACTACAGGCAGTGGCTTGAACCCACTCTTATTTTGGGGTCTGGTTAATAATGCGTGCATCTTCCCGTCCGGAAGCATTTAGGTCCTGGAGTCTTACCTGTTAAGACAAAAAAGTTTTGAATTACCTTTTTCACACAAAAAGCCATAAAATCCATTCCTTTGTACAAAGACAGGCTGATCTCAGGTATTTTCCTGCCATCGCAGACCATCACATTCAGGACTGGCCGGCTTATCTTTTTCTCCTCTTGTCCCAGAGCTAAAGGATGATCCCCTCCATGGTATACACCACACAAAAAAAAACCATAGAACCCTTATCTTTCTTCCACACACACATTCCAGCCCCCACCCCCCCACCCCCAGATAGTTGTCAATAACTGAAGTGTTGCAGCTTGTTAATGAAATCTTCACTTCTGCCTGCCCTGCGTAGAAAATTGTCATAATTATCTTGAACACCTCATACTCTTTAAAATAAATTGTATATTTATTGATAATTAGAGCAAACCTCACTGAGGGCTTCTGCCCATAGGCTGGAAGTCTCCTGGCTGCATTTTCAAACATATACCATCCACTACTACGGGTTTGTTTTTTGAGAGGTACTAGTTTACCTCCTGAGCCGCCTTTGTAAATTTTTCAGAAAACAGAGTTCTAGGTCTAAACAAACAAATGACAAGTCTTTAAACAAAATAAACATCATTATCTTGGAGACTAAGATGTCATTAGAGTGGAATCTACAGAACAAATCTAACCATCACACAGATATTCAAGGAACACTGACTCAAACTTCTTTTGCCATTCCTGCAGGAATCCTACTCTGGCAAAAAATGACTTCTTTAGTTTTCCAGGGAACTCAACCATAGTGACACTAATCTAGAGAACTTTAAATATATTTTTACCACAATAATGATGAAGATTTTGAAATTCAACGTAAGCTTTTATCTACAGAGATACAGAACCAATAATAGAACCATTATTGTCACTTTGGGAAGCTAAGTAAAAAAAAACACAGAATGGCACGTCTTCGTTCAGTAAGGCAGGCTCTCCACACCCTTTCCAAGTGCAGAAAGATCTTTGGCAAGCACCCTGCCATGTCCATAAGGTCTGGCACATCACTGCCTTTGACACAGGTATTGCAGCAAATGCCATCCTCCAAGCGTAACACTCCACTTTAAGCCTGACATTTACATCACCAGCAACTACAGTAACTCAGTAAGTCCCTGGAGACTGAATGAGCAGCCAGAAAAACACAGGGGAGTTTAGGAATTGTAGAATTCCAGGCTTCAGGAAGAGTCTCATAAGTGCCACTTTTCCAGCAAGGATGTGACAATTCTCACATTCGCCCATATACGGCCACTGCTGCTCTAGACAGAGCTATTCCAAGAAGACTGAGTTCATCTAAGTAGAGGCACATAAGATTTACAAGTTGAATTCAAAACGAGCAGCTTTGCCCAAATTTTTAGACTCAAGTGTAGTAGTAACACTTACTGGTTGGCTGTTACCACTTAACTAAGCATTAGTCTAAGACTTTCATGCATTTTGCCTGACAGGGCAAGAACCACTAAAAAGACTTAACAGTCCTGCTTTTTAATGTAAGTAATTTCAAGCATGTAGCTTTGAAGAGAGCTGGATTTCAAGGAAACTTTCAAGGTTCCCAGTTTAACTAAGTTTCAAAGGTAGATGCACACACTACAGAAGATGAACACTTCTTGTGTCTATATGTCTATACACCACCCCCTCAGGGCATATTTAACCCCCCCACACTAGCTGTGAGAGCCAGCCTAATGGCCCAATTATTGCCCCAGCCCTTTGGGTAGGTTCTGCCACATGAACCAAAACCTGCACCATCTTCAGTAGATTGTTGTGTAAATTTACCCCTGGGTAATTCTCCGCCACAAAGCTCCAGAGCTGCAATTGGTAGAATTCAGCACTCGCTCCTGGGACGGCCAGAGACACCAAAGGAACAGGACACTGGTGTTACCAGCAAGGTATTCCCTCAAACCAGCTAAATAACAGTACCTGTCTGAAGGTTAGCAGAAGTTTCTGACTCCATGGTAACAAGGAAATCCTTCTCCATGGCTGTACTACACAACCCAACAAGTTCTCATTCGTTTTTCCTAACACAAAGCGCACATCTTGTTTCTGTGAAACTATTGCAGGTCTGGAAGAGGGAAGCAAGATCTCCGGAAGCGATCTTCCAGGTTTCTGCTCTGTAGCAGCCTGCGGCAGCATCAACAGAGACTGTATGCACTCTGTAGACAGTGGTAACCCAGCAACCTCCGTGGATTTTTGCTGGAAGCGGCCACTGCTGAACCAACCCCATACAGCACATGACAACAGTTCCAGGAGAGCAGCAAAACCAGCGTAAAAATAAGAAGCCTGCAGGCCCATTTGTAAGACCTGGGAGCAAAGTCATGCCATCGTGTGCCACAATTTTTCTGGGCGAGTCCGAAGGGGACAAAAAAAGGCACAAGACAGTAGAAGTCACCCTGGGAGTCCTGTTTGCTTTGGAGACAGGTTGCCTTGGCTCCTGGCCATTCTACTAGCCACCCTACCCCACCCTGATAGAGAGGAAAGCTGGCAGCCACAGGCTCAGTGATAACACTGTCCTCATTTCACATTCCTCCTCCATTCTGTACCTTCTGGCACGTGAAAAAGGAGCCTTTGCTGGAATTAAAAAGTAAACCCTAATGGCTAGAGGAACAAAATTGTGTGTTAAAAGATGAGATGAAATTACTAGGTCCATGAGGACGTTCTTAGCCACAGTTTTATTCTGGGTTCACAAAACCCCAGAAAAAACACTGAATGCTACATGCTTTGCTTCCTGAAGTTTTGAAACTGGACAATTCTATCAGGATTAACCATCAGCAAAGCATCTGTGTGTCCTAGCATGTCTCTTCTAATAGGAAAAGTCCTTTCCACATCCTATAGCTGCCATCTCTATAATTCATAATTAATAGGGTTTTTAGTAGAAAACGAACCACATTGTGAGCCTGTTTATTCACAGCTTTTTTTTTTTTTGTAGGAACAGTTATTCCCACCCTGTAGGCCATTTGATTTTGGGGGTAAAACTCAGAGCATCTCGGGCATTTTTTTCAGGCCAAACATTCGCTTTTCCCGCCACTAGAAGGCAAGGTGGATTATTTCCACTTTTATTTTTTGGTTTCAGTCTTAGAATCAAGGGACCACACACACCTTGATACCCCGTACAACTAACGCAGCGTAGCAGATGAAAGCCGGTTCTTGCAGAAGCTCTTGGAAAGCACACAGGACACTGAAGTTTATTTCAAATCTATGCAGAACTTGTAAGCAGCAAAAGAAAGCCTGAGCCAGCAAGAAACCCAAGACTGCTCTTCCCGCCCTCCTTTTATGTAGGCTAGGCTGCTGGGCACTCACAGTGACACTCATCCCTGTTTTGGCTCTTGCTCTATGCTTCCTACTTTAAATGGATGCCTCTTCCCTCCTTTTCACTTGGCTCCACAATTTGTCTCCTTGCTGCTTCCAAGGCATTTCAGTGTCTGTGTGACCTTACATAATTGCTCTGGCTTGGAAAAGCACTCGGCTGATTCCAGGCTAAACTCTGCACATCTTCCTGACACAGCCTTCAGCCCAGAGGGACTATCATCCACACCAGGCTGGTCCATGCAGCCCCCAGAAGTTCCAGGCTGCACAACTGAAACAGGTTTTAAGTGGGTGAAAGAAAAAGCAAAGGTGCATTTAGCAAGGCAGTGACACTAAATGGTCTTTAGCAGAAATAAAAAGCCAAGTTAATCAGTAACATCAGAGACTTTTGTTCAAGTAAGGACCACCAGGTGTAGCCTGTACAGCACATGGGGAGCATTCAAGAGAGCAGGGCAGTCAATATATATAAATAATGGAAGAGCTTGAAAGAGCTGCTGTAGCACTCAGGTTTCAACAATGCTAATAGAAAAGCAACAGTTCTCTTCAGCTGCTTGTCTTCATCAACCCATTCATTTAACTGGCAGTTTTACAAGTTCAATTCATTATTGCTTTTGAAAAACAGAAATCTCAATAGCTTTTACATTTTATACTTGCCTACAAGCTTCAGAAGCTTGTTCCTCCCCCAGGCACACTTGCTCTATTACTCCTCCATGCCAGACCAGTTACCCCACGAGCATAGTTAAAGTATGTGGAAAAAATTTCACCTTTACGTTACATAAAGAATGACACCAGCCCTGCAATACCCAGAAAGCAGTGTTACAGAAAGCCAGACAGCTCTCCACATTTACTTTCAGCCTCCCTACCTTCAGCAGCAGGTCCAATGGGAAGTGAGATCTGTAGGAAAATGCCTGTGCAGGCAGCAAAGCCAACCAAACCACCAGCCTCCAGTCCTGCCTCCGCTCTGGGACAGCTGGTTAAATATAGTAGGCTCCCAGCAGGGAGAGAGGAGAGGAGGAGCTGCAGTGAATGGAGGCGGAGCGAGGAAAATTCTTCTAAGCATGAGTTGGCAGAATTATTCCCCTTCCCAGCTTGTGAATGAATGATGCAGTGACTTTCCTTAGGAGTGTTCAGCTGACTGCAGAGCTGCAGGGAAAGGAGAGGTACAGGAGCCATGCGTGGCACAAGTCCTGCATCAAGCAAATGCCTTCATTTTTAACCTTTGATGCAAATGAAAACCTTCATAAAATGCGATGCTTCCTGTGGTAGAACTGGAGTTCTTCTCTGTACATTAAAGAAAACCTGCTAGCTATAATTACAGGTGGGAATAAAAGTGATAGAATACCACTGCGTGCTTGCTTTACAACTAGTGATCTTTTTGGCCACAAAAGGGCAAGATGTGATGAAGTCTTCCTACTTTGGACAGTCTGTGGTTTTACTTTCACCGTATTTCATACAGAGGATCTGAAAATATAGGCTTCAATTAGTATTTTGTTGTTCATGGGCCTGTTGCACAGTAGCAGTAAAATGAGTCAGACTGCTTCCTGTACAGCTTACAACACACCAGCGTTTTCATCCACGGTGTCTTACTCAATTCAGTGAAATAATTGATCAAGCTTGCTAAATTTAAAGTGCCCTTAACAAATCAAATAACTTTGTGCCAAATCGTTCAAGTAGTAAATGCTGCATATTTTTATCTCTGAGGCCACCTATTTTGGAACTACTATCTCCAGGGAATCAGGAGGACTGCTGATACCCTGTTAAAATGTGTACTTTCAGCCATGTGGTATAAAAAAACCCCAACAAGACCATAGTTGCTCATATCATAAATACAAGAGGAAACAATATGATGGTTTGGCAGGCTTTATAAGCAGTAAAATCAGGAATACTTCTTATATCTGCAAACCTGCAGGAAAAAATGTTGTCTATGTACAAGAGGAGATCCTCTCCATTTCCCACTAGAGATCCTAGCTTTCCAAATTCTATTACTGCTGCAAATAAACCCAGGATGTCTTTCCAAAATCACAAGCTCTATCATATTTTTGCATACACAATTATTTACAGGAAAATGTTTGCGTACAATAACTCACTGTCCTTTATTTGCTTGTACAAGAAGACCATTGAATACAGCAATCTGGGGGCTTCTTTTTTATAGGTACTCCAACACACCCGTCACATGGAATAGATACCAATGTTACTGCTTCTCCTTGGGTACCTTGTCTGGAAAGAAAGAATTCAGCTCAGCATTTGACAAACTTTCCAGAAGAGGAAATAGTTGTGCAATCTGCACTTGCCCTGACAGCCAGCCTTTGACCTACAAGTTTACATGATTCACTTAAATTTTCTTCCTGATTTATTGCAAGCAGTGTCATTCATATTAGTTAATTGCACAAGTAAAAAGCTTACCTAGAGATTTCCAGCATGACTTTGCACTCTCTCTGTTCATAGCTGTCAGACTATGCAGATAACAATAGCTTCTTTCTTTGCACAAATGGAGAAAAATATTTAATCGGTGCACAGATTTATAGAGGGCTTTGGATTTTTACAGGAAAAAAACCTCCTCCGAACTACTAGTCTATAGGCTCATTCATTGAGGTGTATTGCACTCCAGCTGAGAGCTGAGGAATCCACATCTCTATCACACAGGCTGCAAATAGATTTCTCAAACTTAAGAGGAAACTGTCAATAAAATGAATTATTTCCAAGGGTTTTTCCTCTAAACTTTTTCCACTTAGAATTAAAATAGTAAAACTTAGCCTCTAGCCAACATTATCCAGAAAACAGATACTAAGCTAGATATAGCTAAGCTGTACCAAATCTGTGCCAAGTTATCACAACATACAGAATCACAGAATATCAGGGATTGGAAGGGACCCTGAAAGATCATCTAGTCCAATCCCCTGCCGGAGCAGGAACACCTAGATCAGATCACTCAGGAACGCCTCCAGGCGGGTTTTTGAATGTCTCCAGAGAAGGAGACTCCACCACCTCCCTGGGCAGCCCCTGCCAGTGTTCAGTCACTCTCACTGTGAAGAAATTTTTCCTCATATTTAACTGGAATCTCCTATGTTCCAGCTTGCATCCATTACCCCTTGTCCTGTCATTGGGTGTCACTGACTTGCCATTGGGACTGCCTTCTTCCTCCAGACACTCACCCTTTACATATTCATAAACATTCATGAGGTCCCCCCTCAGTCTCCTCTTCTCCAAGCTCAAGAGACCCAACTCCCTCAGCCTTTCCTCCTATGGGAAATGCTCCACTCCCTTCACCATCTTTGTAACCCTGCCCTGGACTCTCTCCAGCAGTTCCCTGTCCTTCTGGAACTGAGGGGCCCAG
>VZTM01039381.1:35434-84389 GCA_013400555.1 Jacana jacana | reverse complement strand
AAAGGCAATCAGGTTGGTTAAGCATGACTTCCCCTTGGTGAAGCCATGTTGGCTGCCTCTTATGACCTTCATATCCTTGATATGCCTAGAGACAACACCAAGGATAAGTTTTTCCATTACCTTCCCAGGAATAGAGGTGAGGCTGACCGGTCTATAGTTACCCGGCTCCTCCTTCTTGCCCTTTTTGAAGACTGGAGTGACATTTGCTTTCCTCCAGTCCTCAGGCACCTCTCCCGTTCCCCACGACTTGCCAAAGATGATGGAGAGTGGCCTAGCAATGACTTCTGCCAGCTCCCTCAGCACCCGTGGGTGCATCCCATCTGGACCCACGGATTTATGGATGTCTAAACTGCTCAACTGGTCCTTAACCCAGTCCTCATCAGCTGAGGCAAACTCCTCCTTTATCCTGCCTTCCTCTAGGGCCTCAGGGCTATGGGGCTCCTCCAGCCAGCCTCCAGCAGTAGAGACAGAGAAACAAGGTATGTGAAACAAGGTATATACTACCTTGTTTCACATATCAGAACTTCATATTCTGCTGATTTTTCATAATTGGAGGAACTCTCCCAGTCTGACCCTCCACAGGCCAGAGTAGTGCTTTCACGGTTTGGTGTTTCTTTCACTTATGGTAAAATACAGAGTTCTGTGTGTTTTCTGCTTAAGAGAATGTTAAGTGCTTCACACACACACACCAGTGCAGATCTTTTAATCTGAGGCGGAGTCTCAAATTCATGAATTAGAAAACCTGACCAAGTATTTTGGTTCTACATAATCTCTGTGCAGTAGCTAAAATCCAGCTCCGATCTGTTGCTGCCTAAAGCATCTGCACTTTTTTCCACACAGGAAAACTTCCATTTACATAACTGTAAGTTTATGCACCAAAACTAGAACCCACATATTTAACGATAATAAATTGTTTGGCATCAATACTGAAACATGTCATCTACTATGTTATCTACTTTGTTTTTGCTTCAACTACAAGAAAAAAAAAAAAAAAAAAAAGGCAAAAATAACCCCCCCAAAATACACCACAACCAAACCAACAACCCCACATTTGTCACCAACACCAGAGCCTGAAGCCACGTCAGCAACATGCTTCCTGATGTCCTGGCACCTCCCTAATTGGAAGAGGCAAGCTGTGGCCACACCACCTCCAACATCAGGTGAATCTCTGAAGTATGTTACTTGCTTTGCTAAATGACAGAGGAAGAGCCATGCAGAAGCCCAGATAGTTGCTGGGCTTGGCAGAAAAAGTAGCTTAGGCAACTTAGCAAGTGTGAGACCCAGTTCCACCCCCAGTTACACTTTTGGCAGCCTACATGTGTTTGGGCTTTCACGTGGCTTCCTCTAAAGAAAGTTTCTGTCCAGAGCGTGTGTCTGTCTTTCCCATGTTTTGGCCAAGGCCATGTCTGTCCTGTGTTCGTGCTTCTTGTGGCAATGTTCAGGCAGCTGGCTCCAAGGGGAGAGAAGTAATGGTTCACCACACCCACTTGTTATTCAAGGGATCATTGACCTCCCAGTCAGATAAATGATTGAAATGGTTTTGTCCTGGTAACCTCAAAAATTGTTTGAGGAAAGTAAAAAGCAAAAACTCACATTTTGCTGAAACTGTTTTAAAACAGCTAATTTTGCTTTTCCCTACTCTCAACTCATTACCTTGAAATCATTCTGCCTGAGAGGCTTGTCTTCCTAAATCAAAGACCAAACCAAAGATTTTCACCACCCTTCATTGTCCAGAGGCATCAGCCATGTACTCCACTGCTTTGACAACATTTGTTAAGAAGTAAAACTGGGGATGAGAGAATCAGCTTCACAGCCCTCCTGGGTGCTATGATTTTAGTGTCTCATCTTTGGCTACTCTGCAGTAAAGACTTGTGTAGGCACTTGAGTGCACATTAAGAATGCCTTATTGGGAGATTTTACACATCTTCTCTGTCCAGGCTAAAGGGACAGTAATAGAGATCATTATCAGAGATTGAGCTAGTCTGCATAAACACACCCTGAAAAACATGTCCCCAGCAAGTACAAAGTGGCCAACTGTACAGCAGGTATCTTACAAAAATGCAGTCGCTCTGAGTTGACATGTGCAGTAGCCATGCAAAGAAGTAGTGCAGAGTGCTGGGAGGCTGTGCATGCATGTTCTCAGTCCCCCTTAGAAAACAGGCCAGGACCACTGTTCTCTCCTCACATGACAGAGGATGGGGATGACAACCAGATCTAGTGTGATTTCTACTTCCCAGCACACGTTTTCTTTCAAAACCTAGTACAATGCACAGAGGTAGAATCTTTAGGCTCAAGGGTTGACAGACATGCTTGCCTCCCAGAAGGACTGGGCCTTTGCAGATTCCTTGGTCCCCAAGTGCAACAGAGAGGAAAGCTCAGATCACACGCACAGCACTTGGACCTCCATCGTGATCCCAAAATTTGATGTTGTTTGGGGAAAAAGTAAATGTGTGCACTTTCATTTTAAACAAACAGCAGCTATGACCTAGTCAAAGATTAAACTGCACATGAAGCTGGTAGGGAATTTTCCTTTTCTTATCTTAATGTCAATATATTCATAAATATTTACAGGAGTTCAGGATAGCAGGATCATTTGAAGGCACAGCCTTTAGTCTCTACAATCTTACAGTCAGTTGTGATCTATACTGGCATTTAGCAATGGACAGCTTAACTTACTAAACTGCTGCTATCATATTATGATGTGCTAAACAGAGCAACTTGGCAAGCATATACCCTAAAGCAGAAAATATCCCCAAAAGGCTAACACTCATGGTTTCTTGACTGGAATAACCAACAGTGAAGAAACCTTGAAGTCAGAGGTGCAGCCTAAGCATGAGCACTGAGCATCTCTTCTGTACGTATTTTCTCTCAAGGCAAAACAGTGATTTTTCAAATACAAGTGGGTAATTCAAAACTGGCAAAGAAGAGAATAATGTAATGAGCTTCTTTAATTCAGTAACACAAAATTTCATAGAGAGGGATGCAGAAAACCTTTGGAGCATCTTAGATGCATTTCCTCACCACACCTGAAGCCATTCTTCAGCTCTTTAGCCAACCTTTAAAGTTTTTTCTTTTATTTTATCAAGATCAAGAATCACTGAATCAAGATAACAATTCTTGTAGCATTCCTGAAAGGCTTTGAAACACGTACAGCTAAGGGTATCCAGAGCTAGTCTAGCCACATCATTGACTTCCTCAAAGAAAAATTTGGGAGCATTTTGGGAGCAGAACACAATAGTTTTTAGCTATGAGAGTTTAGAAGAGGACTGTGCTGGGGGTTATCCTGCAACTTCCTACCCTCAGGGTTTATTGTCATCCTCACATTAAGCAGTTGATACTGTCAGAGGTAGAGGCTGCTTAGATGCAGGTTCTGATGCCCTTCACTTGCAACATTTTCTGCTGTAACTTTAAGAGTCTCCAGGAAATTCTAAGAGAGTCTAGCAAGCAAGTCCCTTCCTCTGAACAGGGCTTTCATGTGCGTTGAAAGATCCGCTGAAGTAATATATTCAAACATAAGTTTTTCTTAGACCCCAGTTCTACCTCACTGTAGCACCGTGAGCTGCAACACTGACTGCCAGGAGTTGCATTTAAAGCCCCGTGGAGCTATTCTGCATAAAACTGGATAAACCAGTATCTTTTTAAAAAACAATCTTATCACTTAGTCACAGTATAACAGTAATGCATTAAAGTGTAACAAAATTATTTCATAGGTCAAGGTTTCTCACCTGTAATTGTCAGCTCTATTTCTAGGCTACTTTAACGAGGCTGGAACGTGAAAGGAGCTGCCACTTGCTGTAAAAGAGAATGTGCTATTTCAATATACATGCATATATTCTCAGATCATTTCTGCAGTTTCAGAAGACACAAAACATTCAGTATAAGCTCTGAAAAGTGCTAGTGAATATTTGGCACAGTAAATTTATAGGAAGGAAAAGAAAAAGGATTTCTGCAGAAGAATAAAGCCATTCAGTAATTAATTCCTCAATGCCTTTATTTTAGAAATACCTGGCCATTTGTGTAATTCAATATTTCATCCATTTTTGCATGTTGGAGCTTATAGCAGAGCCCAGGTCAATGTGACACAAAGTGACAATGTAGCAAGAATTATCTTTCAATATATGTATTCAGCATATAACAGATTAAAACCCCAAATCCACTGAAGATCTTCAATTTGATTTTTTGGGAGAAATTTCACTAAAGGCCTCATCCTTGCTTCTCCTTCTCCTCCCCATGTATTTGATGAAAAGCTTACTGTTCCTGTTTCAGGTATATTTTTTGCTTGAATGACTTTGGATTTGGATGGGGGTTTTCATGCTTCACGTTTTTGTCTATCAAGTAGCTATTTCTAGACTGGAGCCTCTAGATTAGTCCTATGCCTTTGCCAATAATTATTCTATAGAGAGAAATAACTTAAAATCCACTCACATTTTTGGCAGCTGTCAGACCAGCTGCAGCATGCCTTGATTTTTCTGGTTTTCTACAGAGAAACTGTCCCAAGCAGGGATGAAAAGGAGGTGGTGTTTCTGTTCCCTGGTCAATATTTGTCTTGATTGTGAAAATGCTAAATTTGAATCATCAAGCAAAACCTCTACCAAAGACTGTAATATTAAGTGACCCTTTACCTGAAGGCAGAAGCCACGCAGCAGAGCTGTGACAAAAAGTACCCGACTCGCTCTGTTTATCAGTCCAGGCTGACATGTGCTCAGCAGGGCAGAACAGTGGGGCACCAAGGTGACCAGAAGCCTGAGCTATCTTTTATATCAGGTCCCTGGGAGCACTGACCGGGGCCTTCTGTTTCACTCTTGAAGGCTAACATTCCAGGCTGTCAGGAGTAACTGCAGACCAGAGCTATTCTGCCATGAGAGGGGGAGCATGTGTCCTTGCCTCTGCTGTTGCAGCTCATTCTGCCTGAACACGTGCCCGAGTTGTCACACCGGGCAACTACAGCGTTCTGTATCATCACTGCCATAGGGACACAAGCACAAGACAGACCAGACTCAAAGGGTCCATCCAGCCTGGTATCCTGTACTCAAGGGTGGGAATCGGCAGACACACACAGAAGAGAACAGACAAGGATATGATGCTTGTCTTGTGTCTTCCCCAACCTTCAGCTTCTTGCAGATGAGGGAACTGGCTGGAATCTCATGAGATTTATTCATGTGCCATTTATAGAATCATAGATTCATAGAATCATTCAGGTTGGAAGAGACCCTTGGGATCATGGAGTCCAACCATCAGCCCCACACTACAAAGTTCTCCCCCACACCAGATGCCTCAACACCACATCTCATCTACTCTTAAACACAGTCAGGGGTGGGGACTCCACCCCCTCCCTGGGCAGCTGATTCCACTGACTGACCACTCTAGGAAGAAATTTTTCCTAATGTCTAGTCTAAACCTACCCTTATTTTCATCTAGTTCCTGGTGATTACATATGTAGCCTCCAGTACTTATGCTGAGGGGTGATTACACAGCTGATCCCATTCCACAGCACCCAGCTCTATATATTTCAATTATATGCCTTTCAGCCTTCTAACTTATTACTAATACACAAACTGTTCCATACCTTATATTAACCTGTTTTGCCTCCCATAGACCTTCTCCAGATCTCTCATGCACCTGGAAGAGAAGAGCAGCACATCTAGTAATCTAAGCACAGATGATCCTTAAGTTTATGCAGGCTTGGCCTCCATCCTTTCCTAGCACCTGATTTTCTTCACTACCAGCAAGCACTGAGCTGATGGTTCCACAGTACTTTTTAGTGCTTTTTTTTTTAGTACTTTAGAAGCTTCCTTGCCTGGACATGTGCCAGAGTACAAGGCAACATACAGGAATTGTGCAAAAGTGTGAAGTAATATGACAGTACAGAAGCATTTCACAGCTTGTTCTTCAAACCAATGCACCTACATGTCTGATCAAAAGCAAAGCAGAAAGCCTTGAAGACTTTCTGGATACTTCTTATTTGCAAAGACGCCTCAACAAAATTACTAAAGGGCAATCATGTGGGAGGAAGCATGTTCTCACCTTGTACCTCAGGAGGGAGGTGGCCTTCGGTAAACACAGTAGAGACGCACAAAGAAGTCAGATTGCACTCCATCCTCTGGCCTGACTTGATCTGCTCTTACTCTCTCACCTGGGAAAAAGCATACAGCTTCATGTAAGTCACACAGTCTGCAAAGTCACTCCCAGGTTTGCCCCAGGAGTGGCTGTTGTTCATGCCTATTTGAAAAAGACCAAGCGCAGGCAGAGCCAGTGAATGTACTGAACCCATAGCTAGTCTGGAGTAGACACAATGGGTATTAAGCAGCACCAAGGCAACAAGCAGGACTTGTTAAGTGCTCCCCACCCTTACTGCAACCAGGAAACACAGACCAGGCTCTTCTGCGTGCGTGCTACTCACTCTGCAGTGTTAAACCCCCTTTTGCATGCAGGCTTCCTAGAAAAGGTTTCTGTTTGGCACTGTGAACGTTTGGCTGATGTTCCTGTGAGTTTTGCTCCTCCACTTCACACCAACAGTCCCAGCGTAAGACTAAGTCACTGTTGCCATTCTCCACCTATTGTCTTTCACTGCGTCTTCCACTGTGGCCTACTGTATATCTTCATCCATCTCTCACTGTACTCTTTTCCTAACCTTTTCCCATCCCTACAGACCCCCCCCAGTTACATTAAAAACTCTTCCATTACTGAGCATGAAAAACGCCAGCCAGACATTCATCATCAACACCAACAGTAGGCCATGGGCCAGTTATCAATTTTGTGTTTGATGTCCTTGGCTGCAACAGAAACCTTATTCCTACTTTCTGGTGCCCAGCATTAAGTGCATTGCAAAGTCAGCACCTCTGAAAAAGCTGCACATCCTGCCATTCCCACCTTCTGTGGCACTGGGGAAGTTCGCTCCCAGCCCAGAACGCACTGGAGCACACGCTGACCAGCACCGCATCGGGTAACTCTCAACCCCTGTTAAGACAAAAGGATCGAGATTCCAGAGCTGAGAATTGAGTGTTCAACAAATGTTTTCCACTGAACGTACCATTGAGAGAATTTATAAATTCAGTGGGAGACATGTAATCTTTTCAGTTGCATCTAAATATTATGAAATTTTAAACCCTAGAAGTGAACACTATTTCTTCACTTATGCAATTATTTTGGGTTTAAATTAAAGATTAAAAAGACACAGGAAAATAACATGCTTTACTCCATTCCAAAAGGAATTTTCATTTTCTCACCTTACTTACTGAACCCACTACTGTCAGTGTGCATGAGTATACCTGACACTTAATTCAACTCTTCAGTTCAGCCTGTGAATAAAAATATCAACTATGAACACAAGTTGACAACAACACTACATTAGGAAAGAAGTTGCACTTCGTACAAGTTTTGCAATGTAACAAAAACTGTCACTTGAATTACTTTCCTTTTCTGTTTCATGGACTTTAATGGAAATTTAAGCATTCATGTGATTACAAAAGAGCAGCTGCAGTCATGGTTAGGGGCAGCCGTGGGATCAAGCACTGTTGCTGAATCAAAGCTTTACACCTCAGGTCAAATGTTACGGCAGTCAGCGATCTTAAGGCAGAATACAACAAAAGCAGCTTTAGTTAGGTAATCTGAGTTACGTCGGTCTACAGAATTATGAAAGCTTGCCATATATGACTCCAATTTATGATTTTTTTCACTCATGTTAATGAAAACTATTCCAATGGAAAATTGGAATTTTAGAAGATACATGAGTTTTTTAGTTTTCCATAAAATCTTGCTGCAGGACTCTGAATACCACCAGGCTTCAGGATGCTGTCATACCACGGAAGTGCAGTGCATTCTGTGTGAGGTCTTGGTGTCTTTTTCCCTGTTCTGTCATTTGGGGAAGCATAAGTGAACCTGTCCTGCACTCAAAGATCTCACAGTCCATCAAATACACAGACGTGCAGTAGAAAATAAGAGTCTGGTCAAATAAGTGAGTAACATACAAATGAACATAGAATAGCAGCAATCCTCTAACAAAACAATAGGAAAACTTCGTAATAAGGAAGACCTCTAACTTAACACAGTGTCAGTCTGTCACATGAGTATCACATAGGTGTGACTGGGTGTCACATCGATGTTTTCACTCATTTAAGGGCATGAACAGTTCAGAGAGATTAAGCATCTGCTGAGTAACTGCCGTGACAGAGCCAAGGAGGGAACCCAGGTCTCCTCACCTGTGCTTCAGCCACAGGGCTACTCTAGCACAAGGATTGTCCAGGTTTCTTGTTGTGCTACACAAGAACAACCTGTGCCACATGCCTTTCTCTGCTGATCACAAGCCCTGAGCACCTCATTAAAAAGTGCTAAAACTTTCTCATACAATAGACCAAGTGACTTGTAACAGTTATTTACAGTACCAATTCATTTTAAGCTATGGAATATGATCCCCCAGGAATGAAGTCACATTTGTAGGCTGTGAGTGGGGCTTTTTGACCTGAGGTGCCTCTGCAGCCTCCTCAGCTGCACAGCACCCTGTTCAGGCATGTTCTGCTGTAAACCAGCATCTCCTCTGCTGCAGTTGATCAACCCTTCAGCACCACTAGGACAGAGGACATTTTATATCAGTCATTCTTGCTGAATATCCCCCTAAATCCTTGTGTAACAGACCAATATAGGAACAACCTATGACTTGGATATTCCTGTACCTTTATAGCTACACTATTTTTCAGTTTCAAGTCTCTCTAAGTTCTTGCAATTCTCTACAGAATTGCACTTCCTACAGAAACTATGTGTAGTTTCCAGTACACAAACATTTATTTCCTAATATATATGCAAATAACTAAATCAAGCAGCAGTTTGTTGAACTTTGTGTTAAAACTATTTGTAAGCTACATTTATTCAGGAGGTGTATTTGTTCTCCAGGTTCTGATCTTATCTTTAGCCTGTACTGAGAAATTACTTCCATGAACTTTGGAAGGTCAGCTTGTTAAACATCTATCCACTCTCTCCCAATCTTCTAGAAATAATAATTAACTTAATTTTCTGAGAAGGGAACGGTGACTTTACTATCCAATTCATGGTAAATATATTTTGGATGATTCATACACTCCAACTACACTGCCTCCAAGGGTTTTTCCTTACAAAAATTCCTTACTGGAACTTACCAGGTGATCAGTTTCTGTTCCTTATTTCTTCAGCCAAGCAGCAACATACTTTTCCAAAACTTGCAGAAGATGGCTTTATTCCCTGGTACAGGTATAAGCTCGTCAAAAGCAACATGCCACGAAGCAGAGAGCTTGCCTTTGGGACTCGATTGGGAAAGGAAACAATCAAGTCAGGCAGAACTCTGTGCCAAACCTCTCCTGCCTCGTATCAACTCCAGGCCTTTAAAGATTCTGCCAAACTCTTTGGAAATCAGTTGCCCAATATCACTTTGGGAATAATACTGGCGTATTCACTGGAGCAGAGCAGATACTTCCTCAGCTTACTGAAAGCATTTGGTGCATCAAAAGACCGTGCCTAGCACAGGAAAGCAGGTTCACCAGGTGCAGCAGGCAGAAGGAGAAAAAGAGCCCTAAGGGAAATAAACCCATCTCTAGCTGATTACAGGCAACGACTCAATGGAGGAAACCTGTTATTTTCAGCAGCAACTGGCTTCCACCAGAGAGAGGTATCACACAATACGTCCCATTCCACAAGGCACTGCTCTCTCCAGAATTGCTCTAAGAGATGGGAAATACAAATCAGTGTATTGTATGTGAGTGACACTAACCCACATCTCCAGAGTTTTGTCTACTGAGGAAATCACCTGTTGGGAGGCCAGCAGGCACCCCACATCTCTCTAAAGCAAAACCCTGCTAGTTTATGTGAACTCCTAAACAAAGCTGTTTTGAAACAAGTCCAAAACATACGAAAAGCGTCTAAGCAACACATTAAAACAAGCCTGAATTTCAAGTTTATAGAGTTTCATCATAACAGGCTAGTATCAGGTATCATGGAGTTCTTTCTGGCTGAGCATCAGTGATGGATAAAAAGGAATTTGTTAGCTGGGTACTATAAGAGAGGTGCCAGAACTACACACAGCTTTACCCAATTATTCCTTACTTTCAGAAGTACATTTTTCATGAAAATTAAGCCCATTTTCCTCCTGGTTTTATTCAGGTTAGTGCTGAGCAAGGTAGTCAGTTTTTAAACATTTTTTCAGCTTGTAAATGCAGCTCATACACGCTAATTACCCACTTCAATCTCCTCATCTGAAATGCTAAAAAGAATGAGGCCACTGGGGGGAAGGTGCCTGTCAACATTCCCAAAAATATACTTTTGGAACCTCTTGTGTGTTTTGGTTTTAAGAGAAGTCTGAGCCAAATCACACCACATTAAATAGACAGGCCTGTTGAAGCAGAGGTAAGCATTCCCATTAGTTTCAAGGGCATTTGGAACAGCCTTCCTATATAATTGATATATTATGATGGTTTTGTAATATAGGGGAGAAAAAAAAGGTACAATGTTTATCCATAGATTAAGGCAGTAATCTCAAAGTTTTAGGAAGAAACCTGGCAAAGAGAAGATTAATCAATCTAGGATCAGACTGCTCCTCTTCTAGTAGGGCTTTGCTTTTTCCTAGAAGACACATTTGCATTTCTAAGCATGAAAAAGACACATTAATATTAAGAGTGAGCAAAAGTCTTTTCTGGAACTTTGAGCTGGACCAGTCTCCCTCTATCCTACCTTTACCAAAGGAAAATCAGAAACACCTTTTTTAGGTCTTGCACGTAGGTAAAACAATAACAACCAGTTTTTAAAGTACATCCTATGGCTCTGCAGGCTGCCAGTCCCTCTCCACTTCTCACGGATGGGCTCCAAACTTGCCTCTGGGGCAACCACTAACAGACATTTATTCATACTCTTCTCAGGAGACAAGAGAACTGAAAGAAGGTGCATGAGTACTCACACAGTAAATACCCAGCCGTACATGATACAGGAGTCAATATATACTGAGTCAATAAATAAAAACAAATAGATGATCAAAACCTTAACTGGGTTGCAGTTGTATTTATGGTAAAGCTTAAGTTGTATCTGCAAATCTTCTCTTCCCCTTGGCTCACAGCAGCAGCCTGTGCAAGTAACTCAGTTGCTCTGAGCAGGGGTTTGCTGCAGTGCATCATATGCTGCTTCCATTCATGTGAAAACAGTTCAGAGATCCCTTTCTCTTTTGAAAGATCTTCAGCTGCTCTTTCCAATTCCCTGACTGCTGCTGACAGCAGAACAGGCAGGCTCCAGTTTCTCCAATCCAACATCTGCACATATTTAGCCCCTTATGAAAAGCTGGGCAGGCAGCTCCTGAAATGCCATTTTGAGACTGACAGGTACGTTTTTAACCTTTCAGCTCCAAGTTTTTACTCACACTATACAAGCCTGGACACTTCCCTCCCCTGCGCTGAGGCTGCCATAACAATCCCTGTTTGCTAACTTCCTCCCCTGACTCATCTTACTGAACACCTGCCAGCAAGTTATTTAAGCTTTACCCTTATTCTAACTGCCCCCTTCAGAGTGTTTTATCAGATCCCAGAAAAATCAAGTTGTGTCTGAAAAGGCCTGTTTTACTATAAACTGGATTTTACCTGCACCTAATCAAATAAGGAATGGACAAATGGAAGTCTCATCATCATCAGTGATTAGCAACCATTTCCTATCATTCAGTTGGCAAAAAGACTTGAAGACAACTCACACATGAAGCTCAGCTGCAAGTAGCACTGAATTCCATCAAGCCAACAGTACCCACAGTTTTGCAATCCCATTCCCCTCACTTCCAGGTTCAGTTTTACTATAGAATAAAAGAATAAGATTCAAACCTGAGAACTGAGAAGTTAAAAGGGTTCCAGTGTTTTGTTGAACTAGAAGCAACCAATCTGAACAAGTCAGAGACACTGTGAAAGATAAAGACTCACACCCAGAGAAACAGAAGCCTGTTTCTTGGCAAAGGCACCCAGCTTCCTAACATTGTGCACTGTATTAGAGCAGAAAGCATTGTCACATGGGCTGCCCAGGGACACGATTGCTATTGACCTGTGCAGCTCAGGGAGATAAACAGCAAGCAAGGAGTCCTACGGAATAAAAAGGTTTGTCCTTGTCAAGGATTAACTCAGTTGCACAGCTTGTTATAGCTCCCTGGGTGTTCTCTATGCACTGCCCAGCACTCAAACTGTTGGAAGATGCGCCAGCTCCAGAGTCACCTTAGAGTAGCACAAGGGGCTTTACTTCTCCCTGTTCTGTGCCTTAAAGCACTTTTTAGCTACACCTAGATATTAAAAGTCTTAATTTAAACTCAGAATATGATTTTTAAAAGCAATGGATAGAAAGATTTTAAGTCCTGTGTCTTGACACAATCACTCTCGTATAAAAAGGAGTTATTTCTATGGGAAGTGGGAAGGATGCAGAGGAATGACAGGAGACATCTATGTGAAACCAAGAGTTTACATTGCTAGTTAACAAAAGCATGACCTAAGTGACATTTGATAAGTCACTTGAGCTCTCTGAACTTCCTATCCTCTGACTGTAATTACATTGCATAAGCAGGAATATTTTTCAAAGCATGTTTGTACAGCACTGAGGAAAGTTAGATCACACTCCCTTTTACAGCTTCAACAGGTAATACAAACAGTTTAAAGAAATTATGTCTAGAGACCTATAATGGTGAACGTCTGATTTTTTTTTAACCACATAATTAGAGGCCTTTTCCAAATATGTAAATATACTTTTCATGCCTCTGGATGAGTAATCTGAAAATCCCAGCACTTGGTCTATAAACACCAAAATAGAAACTGACTATATTGCAGTATTAGGTTTTCATGGTTTCCTGAGGGATTTTAAAGTTATATACAGTTACATTTGTATTGAACCAATAAGATATATCACTCTCCATAAAAAAAACTGCCACTCTTCCTGTGGTATTTCATTGTCATGCCTCTAAACCCAGTCCCTGTGAACTCCAGCTGACACCCTAAGAAAACTACTGGCCACATATCTGTATTAAGTGGCCTACAGCCATACCTCCTAAAGCTTTCATCTCGTGCAGTTTCACAGCAGGACTGACCAAGCCATATTTTGATGGAGATTTCCAAGGAAAACAGTTTAACAAGTATAAAAGCAGAATGAGATAGTCTGAACAAGATTATGTGATGTGACTTCATCCAGAGGGTTGGTACCTGGGGATACGGTGTCCATTCTGATTCCAGGCCTAAAACACTGAAAAATCCAAAGCAACACATTACAAATTGAGGTATGAAATGCAGTATGTTTTCCTGTATGTTAGAGCTGAGCAGATTCCTTCAGAATACTTGAAGTGCCACCTTGTGGGAGGTTAGTCTGAGCTACTAAGTGACATCAGCAACCGGGTGAAAAAATAAACCCAGCAAAACACTGAGGACATTTTAAGGCCAGTTACAAGAGAAAGTCAGACTCCGTCATTACAGCCTGATGAATTAGCAAAGCAATAACATTCAACAAGCTGCTGCCTCTCAGTCCATTTTTATTTGCATTATAGGTACATAAATGTTGTAAAGACAGCCTACGCAGCCCAGCTCATCCAGAAACTATCCCATTGCACAGTAGAGCTAAGCAAACAATAGCTGGTGTGGAGAGAGGAAAGGGGGGACATGCACAGGGTACAAGGTACTTTCTAGTCAGACGGCGCTACGTATGACACTGTTTTTGAAATTATATAGCTGCAAGGTGCAATGGGCAGAACAAGTCCTGTGCCAACACCACACCAGCACGTTCCCAGGGGAGTAGCAACAAGCAGTCTGGCTCCATAATGACAAGGTAAATAATACACTCGACTCCAGTCCATACAGCATAAGTACAAGGAAAGCTAGGATAAAAACTTCACTAACAGCAAATGTCCAGTTTAAGGTTAAGTATTTTCTTTTCAACAAAAGGAAACAAGAAAACACCAACTCCTTAAAATATCATATTCTGTCTCTAATCACTGGCTGCACTGAACCAACAGCAGCTCTTACAGGTGGAAGGGAAGGTGCCCTACCCAAATAATTCAACAGCAATGAACAGTAGCTGGCATTGAACAGCTGTAACATTAGCTACGTTTAGACTTTCATATATATGATACTTCACTTTAATTGTACTTTAAGATAATCTCTACTCACATTTCAAGAAGACTTCAACAATTAAATTTACAATTTACAAACCAGACAAAGATGACAATGTTCCAGAAAAAATAATTTTCCATTTTAGTTACCGCATTACTTTTTTTCTACTGCAAGACTGAGATTACAGACACCTTACAAGAGTCAACTCTAAGATGAGAAGTGTTCATTTTTATATTATATCAATACTGTTTACACACTGATAAGGCATACTGTTCTTATTTCCAGATATATAGAGGTATATACATGCACATACACACCACACACTTCAAAGATTACTAACCAGTTCACTGCAGATACCAAGGCAGTATTAGAAAGATCAGCATGTTCTACATTCCAGCATTAACTAGCTCCACCTTTCACTCCTCAGCTACCAGAAATGCTTTGCTTTTTATCATTAGCAAGGCAATTAGAGACAGGTATTTTCCCAACTAGGTGATTTACAATCATGGAGCCTTAATTTCAGAGATTACACCCTGGCAGATATTACTGATTCCAATAGAATCTGTACTTTGAGAACAACTGAAAAAATAGCTTACACAATGGCCTAAGAGCAAATTGAAGGGCCTGTCATTAGGCAGTCCCAAGTCAAAAACACGGGAAAGAGTTTCAAGTTGCTGACACCTCACACCTCCGGGTTTTCTGTCTGAAAGATAACACCAAGAAAATAAAAAGTTCATTCATAAAGGCTGCTTAACATCATTTTTAAGATTAACCAAAGTGTTAGCATAAACAGAAACGGTTGTCTCACACGACTTAGCACTGTATTTATTGCAACTGACAAATAGATGTTATTGCATCACAAAACAATTATCTAAGCCTTGATTTCAGCTCCTGGCATTTTCCACCCTGGCAACTCCACAAAGAACAGCTACACGTACAAGATGCCCACCACTAGCCAGAGATCTGAAATAAGTAGGTACTTCTGGAGAGGAACACACAGCATAAAGTTAAGATCTAATTAAGATGTCACAGATTATATGTAGCACTACAATACAGCTCCAGTTGAGTTTCAATAACCATTTAACCTGTATTTGATCTCGTACTATAATCCTATTAAAAACAAATGAAAGATGTAGGCAAGTAATTTGCTTTTAATTATTGCTTATATTTAAAAATTGAGTTAGCATTACAGTTGAAGTGAAGAAGCCTTGGCATAGTGGGGAAGCGGTCTTAACAACCCCCTCCTGCTTGTTCAGTGAGTTTAATCTCATTGCATAGGTGTGTACACACTTTGAACAGCCTTAAAACCTCAACACAAAAATCACTTCTATAAATTCTGTTCCAACCCCCAAAGCCATACTATATAATTAAGAAAAAGAATCTCAAGACACATTTTGATGATACAAATAATCAGCAACAGAAACAGTTAAGTCATCCCATTTGTTCACCTTCTTTGTGAGTAGTTTCTCACCTCGGTTGTATCAACACACGGTTTGTTGTGACGGTCAACTAGAAACAGAAGCAAACTCCTAATTAAAAACTTGTTTGCATCTTCTCTAAGCCAGTAAACACCACTCCACTTTGCTTTGTAAAGCTACTATATTAGTCATCATAGCACAAGATAGGTTCTTGCTTTGCTTTTCATCTCATGATTACTTCCAAGCTGATTAAGAACAGTGAAAGACCAAGGTAGTTGATGAATATCAGTAGCTACCTGGAAAAATAGCCCTGAAACTTTATCTGAAGAATCCCATGAGTAGGTCGGGGAGGACAGCCAGGGCCAGCTGGGAGCCCAGATCATGAGAAAGGCTCATGGCAACACACCAGGAATTCAATATGTAGGTCAGCTCCAGTGAGGATAACCAAGGTCAGATGCAGATTGCTAAACAGGTCCACAGCCACAAGGTCAGGGCAAGAAGTGGGACCATGGGTCAGGGGCAGTCAGCACCAGGCATAGAAACCAGCACACCCACAGCTCAGGCAGGGACTAGGACTGATCTTAAATGGGCTCTTGGGCCCAGGAGTCAGGGCGCAAGCACAGCAGAGACTAGAGCATGCTGGAGGTGTGTTCAGGAACAATTTAGGATTATTACTATTTTATTCAACTCAACCAGATTGAACTGTCTCCAGAAGAGTCCTGGATCTAATGGAAAAAACTGTCTATGACTGTAAGCATAGATCAGTTTATCCCATGTCCTTGCCATGTCACTTGAACAATAAAGCCCATTTTCTTCTGCATGAAATACGACCTCTGTTCAGTCCTTTCTGCTCTCCTGCCAGTGCTCTGACCAATGTAATCCCTGTTATTTTGGGTTTAAAAAACTTTAAACAGAAACTCGACACTGGCAGTTTTGAAATCTGCATTTAGGGGCAGGTAAGATGATTACCCGAATCCTGGGATCAGGTTCACATTCATTACTTCATCACATCACTCTCCTAATCGAAAAGCAGAAAATTATCCTGTTTGGCATAGCAGAACATATTCTCTGGGGAAGAGAAGACTGAATTTAGCTGTATAGCTTCCTGTAATAAAACATGCAACATGAATTTTCCTGTAATAAAACATGCAACATGAAATGAAGTTTCTCTCTGATATGTCCTCTAGGCAAAGCAGTCGCAGAGAGCACATGACAAGGCTACCAAACACTAAGAAGATCTCAGTTATCCTCAAGAGAGAAAAATGCTTCAAACCTCATGTCAGGATGAGATGTTCCCTGTCACCTTTTCTGGCACCATGAATTCCTAAAGCTCCTTCATGCCACTAGCACCTCTGATAATCCCTTTCTTCCAGTTGTGAGACACAAGGTGCAAATATTAGGGGTGGCAGCAGCAGTGGATGCTGCCCAGGTGCCACAGGAAGCAAACTGTGGACAGCAGCTTGCGTGGCCCGGACTCCCAGGCAGGTCTCACAGGCATTGACTCTGAAACCCAAATGTTTCAAAATGTCCCAAAGGAATTTCTGTTCCTTCAGTGAATTTTCTGCCCATTTCTATCTTTTCCTCTTCTGATGCCTTAAATAGGCTATAAATCCCTTGTTAAGAAATGCTTCCTACTTCAGTTTGGTGTGAAGGTGTCTCCTTCCAACCTCATCATTTGCTTCCATACCTGACAGCAAAGTATAAATGATTACTTGCTGTATTATTTGCCTTTAACTTGAAAAAATAAAGCAAAGCCTTCCTGACTGGAAGATCTTTCAACATACATGAGCTTTACCTAGCTCCTAGTTCAGTAATGGGTTTATACTCTGCACCTGTCAGATGCCAGAGTGAAAACGTGATGATTTGTGAAGACATCCTGTGTAACACAAGTTCATGTTTCTCTGCTCTCAGCTCTCCCAGAAGGAGAATCCTCCTACAGGTCCACCAGAACATCCTCAGAGAACTAAGATCTCTGCCTACCTTAAAAAATAAAACAGAGGGGAGTAAGAAAGTCCTTATTCCTAGAGAGTCTAACGACTTTACTAGTAGATGGGAAGTTTTTTTAGTCAAGATTTATACATTCACGTTATCTCATTAGAGAGAAAAAAAAAAGTTTCATCCTTTCATTTATATCCAAATGCCAATAGTGCAGACAGAAAGGGCTGCAAGTATATAACTACTTTCCCCTGGATTTTTGTAACCATGATTCATAGGACAGTACTGCTGCCAGGCACGTGTTTTAGTAGAAACGGAAAGCAAGTTAGCCTGAGAATGGCCATGTCTAGTCAGGGTCCAAGTAAGTTTATGTGACTTTTCTTCAGAATACCTTTAAAATTATCTCTGCCTTTTATCTTGGGGAATTTGGTAGCCAGCTGCTTTAACTTCTAATCTACTAACTTGAGCACAGTACTATATGTACTTATGCCTTCTAGTTACTGGTGAAATCAAAGAATTTTTCTAGAGAAGACTTTCTATATTAATTCTAAATGAGATTGGAGCATGCAAAATATTTTGAGAAATAAAATCCCTTAGATGAAAAAACTGTTTTCCCACATTTACATAACTTTAACTGACATTCTCAGCTTAGATTGGATCCTCTATCCTTCTCAATCCTCCTCATTGCAAGGATTTATTTATTTAGGAATTTTATTTACTGTCCAATAAATATTTACTGTACTGGAAGCTAAAATACACCTAGATTAATGTGCTGTGCTCAATAATGGTCAATGTCCTCGTTTTCAAAGACCAGTGTCTAAATAAAAGTTCTGCAGAGTTAAGTTGAGGACAGACTTCTAACAATGTAGTTATGTGGAAAAAAAAAAAAAGAAAAGTCCTGATTGCCTTCATCAACATCACCTGGGGACTCCACCCCCACACTGTTATCCCACTGGCCCAGGAATTGCATCTAAGCTCCAGACCTTGTTCTTGGTCCTGTCTGAGCTGTGTACAGTCTGGTGCCTTGCTTGATCTGTCTTGCTCTCCGCTTGTGGCTTAGGACTTGTGCAACAACCATTAGACCTACTCTGGTCAGATACCGGAGGACTATGGCCTTTGCTGGAAAGAAGCTGCCCCTGCTTCTCACCATCCCTTGCAGAGCATTCCTCTCCCATGTCTCTCTGACAGAGAGCTATGTACGGAGCTAACTGTGTCCCAAACCATGTCTAAAATGTCATTTACAAACATGCAAGATAAAATCTATAATTGCACACATTATTCTTTAATTATCATCCTTGTGAGCAGTCTCAAAAAAATCACCTTCTCACACTTACAGTTTTACCAGAATTCAGTCACTTTCCATGAGTCAGAACCTTAAAGATATAAAGGGATAGTGTTCTGTAATCCATTAACTCCTACACTCTGATCTTTGGTCCAGAAACAGATTAGGGATACATACTCTAGATGCCATACATTCATTACCTGGGCTTAAAAAAATGCCTTCCAGCTTATATTTTAATTATGTAGCATCTTGCAGAAAACAGTCAAATAAAACCTGTCCAAAGAAGCTTAAATAAGCCTGCCCATAGATGTACTTTGTCATACTGCTTATAGCTCATGCCATGAATTTAGCATATTAAATGCATTACTGATGTCAGTCACATGCCAGTGCAGGCTTTCTCCACCCAATATGAGATGTACAGGATGCCACAAAGACTTAAATATATGCTGGTTTCTAACAAAAACACCACAAACTCCTAATAGGAATGAAAAGATCAGTTTTGTTCTTGATAACATCCATGCTAGCCTAGAATAGTTACAGTACACGTGCTGCAGATTGATAAATAATACAATGGTGTACCAAACCTCACCCCAGAAACTTCATACAGTTACTTATGGTTTCTGAAAGATGCCTTCAGACTCTGTCCAGAGTCTACCCAGAAAGCAGAAAAGGAATCCATGACTCATTCCCACTTCCAAGAACCAACCCACAGGCTATTTCTAGGTAGTGAATATACAGAAAATTATGTATAGTTCATAGAAAACAGAAATTGAGAACACTGACCCACACAGGGGTGGAAAGAATTAGGATTGCTTATTCCGGAGAGGAAGAGGCTGAGGGATGATAATGGATTTAAAAACATAAAAGGCTACTGCAGATCTCTGTGCAGAACAGGGCAGCATGTAGCGCTGCAGAAGTACAGCAAAAATCATCAAAGTGGGCATTTGGGAAAACTTTCTCCAAATGCAGAGTGACCCATGTAATAGGTGGCCTGGAACAAACTGGCTGAGGTGGCCTTGGAGTACCCATCACAGAGGATTATGGAAAACAGGTTGTATAAACACCTTCAGTGGAAGACATAACTATCGATCTGTATTGGAATATGGGAATGAATTAACCCCCATATTTCTGCTCTAAACCCTATTTTGGGGGCAGAGTGGGGGTAAGGGAGGAAATTGAGGTGCCAGGGTCAAATAATGAGGAACAGGTATCTTCTGATATTGCTCCGTTAATAGAAGTTGTGCTTCTCTAAACTTCTGAGACTTCGGTCAAGGTATTGTCATTTACATTGATGACACTGGCATCAGAATCCTGCTAACTCTTGACAAAGAAGCCATCATCATGCTCTGGGTTGACTAACAACAACGTCTTGGTAACCAACTGACAGCAACATTCAGACCTGAAGGTAGGTACAGAAGTACCTCACAAAGGCTTTAGGAAGCTTTCATTTCTTTGCATTAATTATGACTATTAGTTACAGACCACAAAAAAACCCTTACCATCAGTTGCATTTGAAGTTCTGAAACCTCCATTCTTGGTTACATTTAAAACCTAACAGGACATGTCCCTGGGGAACCTGCTCTAGCTGACCCTGCTTTAAGTAGGGGGAGTGGACTAGATGGTCTCCAGAGGTCCCTTTCGACCTCAACCGCTGTGTCCAGCCACATTGAATTTAACACAAATTATTTACAAGCATAAACTTTAGCCAAGGCTGTCTTCTAGGTAGAAGACAGAGATACAAAGGTAGTTTCTCAGTCCTCAACAAGTGATGATGGATAATTTTGTATATGATTCATAGCAAAAATGTGGCAGAAGAGGCATTTGGAGCTCCCATCTACAGAAAACCAGAGAGACGATTTGGAAGTACTTCCAAAGATGCATCAAGTGGAATGATTGGAGGGAGGAACAACCAGGAAATCATTGGAGTTAAGGGAGTCGTAGGTTTTGAAGCTGTGTTTCAGCATGGTCAGGGAACATAAGGATGAAGTACCACTCTTGGCTGAGTGTTCATTCTAGACTTTGGCTAGAACAGCTATTGACTCAGGAAATAGTTCACATTTTTTGCTTTGCTTAAGTGCTAACAAAAATATTAAAGCAATGTTTTGTTTTATTTTGTTTGGTGGTGGTGTTTTTTTTTTAATGGTTAATCATCTTTTACAGCTCAAGCTATTCCTACACACAATAGTTTCTGAGTAAAGTTTCTGGAAGCATGAAAGTCCCTGGGACGCATCTAAAAGAGCTTGTCTACATTGCTTTGTGCTGCCAGGATTGCAGACAGCTGAACGCTTAATCTGGTCCAGACATTCCTGGCTAACTGGAGGCATGACTGCACCACATCTCTGCTACAACTCACTTGAAAACACCGACTGGTTTTTGCATTTATTCCCATTCTTGACTAAATCCTCTCCTCTGTTGTCCTGCTAATGGTCTGCTGCCTTTCACAGCTGAAGGACAGTGACATAAAGGAGTCAGCAGCACTTGCCTGCTAGTATTGGTGGGGAATTTATCCAAGGTGTTTGGTTTCTTAAATAATTAGGAACAGAACAGACTATAATAGAACAATATAATGGACTTTTAGTGCCAGGGACAAATGCCAAAATCACTCTGGATTGATTAACTCACGTTAAGATTTCCTGAGACAGTTTGGTTTTTTTATTTATTTATTAACTGTAGAATTTTTTTCCTTATACCAACACCAATGCCTGACCATAATATGTTTAAATCTGGTAAAGTTCCAGGAAAGAGTTCTACAAGCTCCATGTAATACGTGATGATGGAAATATTCCATTCTGCTTTAAACACGTTCAGCTGGCACTAAATTCAGTGGGATCCATAATGACCAGAGGTTTACCCTCTGCATCCATTGCAGAGTTGCAACTGGTACAGGCAGATCCACCTGTGAGTTAGAGATTTGTGGTTGTACTTTTCTCTGTTTGTGCTAGTAGCTCAGTTTGATGAATACCCTGAACTGGCTTTTCAGAGAACTTGAGGACTCACAGCCCAGCCGGCTGTAAGCTATTAGCTACGAAAAGAAGAGGGAGCTTGTGACTTCTTGTGAAAAGAAGAGCTCAAGGTAGAAAGATCCAGAAGGTCCTGTTGAAAAATACATCCTAAAGATGGGGAGCAGTAGTTAACATAAGCAGCCACGTGAAGAGCGTCTCACTTGTTGAGCGGAGTGTGGGCTGCAGAAAGGCCCAGAGGAGCTTTGCTATTGCTTAGTCTGAGGAGCTCAGGTCTTGGTCTTCCAATGCTCCTCCTGGATTCTACAGCCCTCCTCAGGCAGATTAAGGACACGCTTAAGTAAATTACTAGATGGGAGCCAGAATGTACAGCACTGTGTAATCAAATCCAGAAACTTACTGTAATACTAACCTGGTTCAGTTGTGATTGGAAATGATCTCTGTGTAAATCCTTTTCACAAACGGTTTGGACACTGGCCATGCTGGATGTTTGTCAGAGGTGAAACCTTTTTTTTACTCCGTGGTCCTTTTCATATCAGTAAGGCTTTGCCACTTATGTCTCCCATAACCTAAACAAATTCTGGTTTTAAATCCTTTCGCATTGCTCTCTGGGAACGAAGGAGTGTAACAAAACTCTTCCTTGTACTGTGCTGTTTTCGGCATTTCTTCAGGACAGCGAGGTCTGGCGCTGCCCCTTGCTCTGTCTCCCCTGGGTCAGTGCATCCTGACCGACCTCAATGCTGTATTTAAGGTTTTGCAAATCATGGTTGCCGAGTCCCTGTTCTTTTTCTTTGCTTATCCCTTGATCACTGTTCTCACAGGATTGTGCCTGGGAATGGGGAGGTCTGGTGCTGTGCTTAACTATTGTTCCTTTTTAATGGATAAAGGCCATTAATTGTATTTTTCTATTGAGGAACTTCACCTCATTTCCAAATACTCTCTAAAACAATGATTACATTGCAGTTGTCAGGGGTGATTTATCAAAAATTACTGAAGCACAAAGGGCTCATTTTTTTTAGGACAGCATAGAAATGCTGATTCACAGATTTATATTTCAAATTATTAATTAATCTTTCTGCTTATATAAAGAAAAGCAAAGTCCTGGCAGAATACACACTTCTTCGTCTTTCTTCCAGGATCAGTAGTCTGCACAGGGTAAAATATTGGGTGGAATTAATTCTCATTTTGACAAGCATCCTGGAAAAAACTTTCAGATGCCTGATGCTACTGAACCAACATCACCAGATCTGACACCCCACCTTAGACACTTCTATCCCACATCCCTTCAGAATGATGCTGAAATGTTGCAGGGATCTAAGGCAATCAGTGGTGTGAAACAGGTAAGTGTTCTTAAATGAATAAATATTATTAAGGCATAATGCATAAGGAGTAACTGAATTTCAAATTTATGGTACATTAGCTCTTCTTTCTGAACACATTCTTTGAGATTAAATATGTACATTGAGAAAGAGGTCCTTTTCAGTATAAAAAAGGAATTTTTCAGATTTTTTTTTCAGAATTGTTTGATTTGAAAGGTAAAATATTGTGTGAATAGTTTTTCTTTAATATTTTTATAGTGCTCAAAAGAATATCACTAGTTTGTTCTGGGTGGCTTCACTTGACCCATTTACTGCTGTTGTGCATTTATAAACAAGATACAGCAAATAATTTGCACGTGAAAAAGACCCAGTCGTGATACTTGCCTGAAACATTGGAAATTAGGAATGATGCTCTTCCAGGTTAGATTTGCTATTTAGCAAAACTACTTTAGGCCTAACATCTTCTCTGCAGAAAATACAGTTTTCTGTGCAGCACATACAGCTTGGCTACCTCTGAAGATGCTAGTCTATTAGACCTGGCCACCTCTGAAGATGCTTGTGTATTAGACTTAATGTGATTCGAGGTATAATGAGTTTCCATTAAATCCAATACAAGCCTGCCTGAATTTCTGCCTACAGTCCCGGTCTGGTACTCAAGGGTCTCTTTCAGGTCCTTTCACCTCTGAAGTATTTACTTCTGCAGCAGACTTTTAGATGTGCCCCAAGTCTGTGTCTCCAAAAGAGACTCTCCCCACCATTGTGACCTGAACTGCTCCAGGATCAGGCACTGGCTACATGCATGACCCCCCTGGTTCCGGCAGGCCAAGCAGCCCCAGGACTTCATCCTGCTCAGCATGGGCAGGTGAGCTGCAGGCACACCACCAACGCCTCAGGGCACTGCACCATCAACAAGGAGCCTGAGCCTTCTGGGTGCCCTGTTTCCAAGGAGACACATGAACCTGGGCTGAGTTCTCCATAAAACTGATTCTTGTCAATTTTGTGGGTGTTGAGAGTGAAGGATGTGACACAAAAATAGCTCCCTGTATTATATGTCTGTGAGCTTCCCATCAGCCTGGGAAACCGTTAAGATTAAATGTGACAGATAGCTGAGGAATCCCAGCAGTACTGGTTCTGTATTTGTAGCTCATCTGGTGCTTTTTCTCTGTGTTTCCAAGAAACAAAAAATTCAGGGAAATGTTTATTTGCTTGAAATCACAGTATTTCTTGTGAATTAGAAATCCTTTTGGTCAGGCCTATCAACCACATGGCAGCAGCAAATGATGCAGCAGTGACCTCTGCTGCAGGGCTCATGCTATTTCATAGTTCTGCTGAATTCAGCTGGCTGTTCGTACTCTTTTCAGCTAAGTTAAAATAACTTTTTTTTTTTCAAAAGCAAATATCCTTGTCTCAAGGTAAGATCATTCTTTTTACTAATAAAGAGGGGTTCAAAGCAGAGAAGATTACTTGTCAAATTACTGGCATGAACATACCACAGCTTAGTTTGGATGCTCTCACTGGTTATCAAAATTAGAACTAGCATTAAATGAACCTTGAACCATCCTCATAAAAATATTCCTGCTGATTTTGCTGATAAGGAACCTGAGGCACAAGCCTCTGGGTGACTTGCCCAGAGTCACACACAAAAACAATGGCAGAGGCATCAAGGTCAGGGGTAACTATGATTTCATACAATCATCCTTCCCTTTCATGTGCTGAATCAGCAGTGTCACCCAATTGCAAATGGCACGTGTCATGCCCATACATTACACTCCACACGTGACAAGGAAAAGCAACACAGACTGGGAATAAGACAGGATGCTTGTTTCAGCTCTTGACTGTACTTGATCATATGGGAGCACAAATCCCATAGTGCAGCCAGAAACCTCATGATTTGATCTTCATGAAGTACTAAACAACCACAAATTGTGCTAAGTCAGCGGGAGCAATGTGTAAAACACTCTGCCCTTTCCTCTCGCCACTAACTCTTCTCTCTCCACTCCGTCCTCCAAGGGACCAGGGCCTCTACATGAGAAATTTGGGTCCTGCCCCTGCAAGAGTCCGCACTATCCCCAGCAGTTACAGCTGGCGTGGGGCAAAGCCCTGTGACCCCACTGGAGCAAGCTGCAAACTCCCTCAAACCCTCCAGCTGTCATTGCTCACTTGCTACTGCCAGTGGCATCAAATCCAGCCAGTAACAGGAGTAGAAAGATTTCTCAAAAAAAAGCTCTGAAGTCCTATTTCTCCTATCTCAGTCTCAGATGTGTGGAGGCAAAGGCTGGTGAACGCGTGTGGCAAACCGGCTTGCTGGAAGTGTCACCAAAATGGTGATGCCAGCTGTGGATTAAGACTGCATCTTTGAATTTCCTCAGGGTAGAACTGGAGGGTAGGATTTATGAAGTATGATGGTTCTGACTTCTCAATTTAGAACTATTCAGTATCCAGGACTGCTATAAATATTGCTATTTACACATCAGTTCCAGGAAATTATGGAAAAAGTACAAGGTTTTCAAAAGAATATAAGGTGAAAGCTAGAAAATTACCTCTTCTGACCTTAGAATTGAAGGTGTCATTCCTTACCTGCCAACTCTGCTGTAAGCTCAAAGTCCAGTTCATATGCACAGCCCTGTTTAAATCTCTCCATAGACAGAATAGAATAGACTATTTCAGCCGAAAGGGACCTGCAATGACCATCTAGTCTGACTGCCTGACCAGCTCAGGGCTGACCACGTTAAAGCATGTTAAGGGCATTGTCCAAATGCCTTTTAAACGCTGACAGGCATCAACCACCACTCTGGAAAACCTGTTCCAGTGTTTGACCACCCTCTCAGTTAATATGTGTTTCCTAATGTCCAGTCTCAACCCCCCCTGGCACAGTTTTGAACAATTCCCATGTGTCCTATCACTGGATCCCAGGGAGAAGAGCTCAGCACCTCCCTCCCCACTTCCCATCCTCGGGAAGCTGTAGAGAGTGATGAGGTTGGCTCTCAGCCTTCTTTTCTCCAAACTAGACAAGCCGCTCCTCATAGGACATGCCTTCCAGGTAGGTAGGATTAGAAAAATACCATTTTCTTGTTTACTATGTCATTTCTATTCCCCACAATTCTCACTGTTGTTACCACTATTTTTGGTAGTACTTTCCACCTCGAACACTTGTGTACCTCCACCATTTCACCTTACACCCATTTGTTCAGCGCTGCTACAGTGACTCTCTGATCTACGATGAGAACTTTTTTTGCTGAGCACAGTACGTGCACATCAACCGTGCTTCAGCCACAGCTTACAATCCTTCAAGCAATGAAGCAGAACAAAGAGGGCAGCAGGGGAATACATCAGCTACAGAACACAGCCCAGCAAGGGATATAATATTCTCAGACACAAACTGCTTCAGGGACAGAAACAAACTGACAGTTTTCCACCTGTTTTTTTTTAAATATAATATTCTTTATTTTCTGCCTTACACATGCAACACTGCTAAGCATCTTGAGATTAAATTTGCAAGCAGAAGCTATAACAAGGAAAAGCAATTATATTACACGCTGCTGGAAAGGACGGGTTTCCCTCTAAAGTGAATCTGAGATTCAGATTCTCAGAATGAAAGTGAATGTTTTGCAAGTAAGACTAAAAAAATTTACCAGAAAACCCCACGGATGAAATAGCAGGAAGAAAACTCAACCACCTTTTTCCCCATAGAGAGAGAAGAAGCAGTAATGTGTTGGCTGGATAAAAATAAATTACAGCAAGAGCTGTATAAATTACAGCAAGAGCTGTATAAATTACAGCTCTCGTGCTCAGATCAACACGTGAGCTCATGAAACAAAAGCGCTGGTGTCTGTGTGACCCAGCGTATACACTGATTTTTCAAAGTATGCAAACTATTTTCTTGAAAACCAAAGCAGCAGCTTTTCAAATGGTACGTATCGCGTCACCACATCAATATAGTATATTCACATGACAAGGGTAACTTAATTTTTAACATCTTTATTCACTTGTATGTATTTCTTCTCATTTCATGATGCTCATCCTGTCCGTGGAGTACTTTCCGTCTACCACCGCAGGCGAAGTGGTGGTCAGGAAACACTTGTGAGTGGTCACTGTAGACTGCAGAGAAAGCCCCACAAACAGGGTAACCCTTCTCTCTCCACCTGCCAAGCAGCATTGAGGCCTGAAGAAAGCTTTTGTAAGAAGTCATACACTGTTCTCTGGACGCTGTTCTCACATCAAACCTGATTCTGGTCATGACTGTCGTGATTTTACGTACTGAGCAGACCTGCTATCACACACAAGAACAAAGCCTTCATTTTCTAAAATCTATGCCAGAAATTAACGCCCAGTTCAGGAAGAAGCTAGATCTCATATGAAGCCTAGTAGAAACTACTTAGAGAAACTGTTTTTCTTCTCACTTCCCTCATGGCTTTCCACCTGCTGACAAAGTTCCTCTAAATAAATGATGACTGGCTCCTCTAGAAGGATACCACAGACATGAAACTTGAAACATCTGTGAAACAGTCCCTGTGCTAAAAGAAATAAAACTTATTCACCAGTCTGTCAAATCGTGCTTTTTTGGGGGATCATCACCAAAAAGATATGGGAGAAGACACCTAGAGTACTAAATGCCAGACTTTTTTCAGAACAGATAACAATACTAAATTCTATAGCTTTGACCAACATCTAATCAGAAATGTGTGGAAGTAGCATTATAGCATACAATAGTGTTACAATTATTCAATTATTCTTTTTAAGATTAGAACAGATCCTACCAAAGCCTACTGAACAATTACAGATTAAAAATTTGTTATAGCCTAATAAATCCACACTAAACCCTTTCAAAGGACCTATGTATAAGGGAAGATACACCATGACCTGTCAGGGTCCTGAGGGCACCAACAGTCCCTAATTGCTCTCATCAGTGTAGTCTGGGACCTCCACCCACACACTGTCTGCCCATTGGCCCAGGGACTGTACTGAAAGTCAGTCCTTTGCTATTGTTTCTCCTGTGAGCCACCCTGTTGGTGCGTTTTGGTTTAGCCTGGTACCTTGCTGACTGGGATTTCCCCTAGGACCTGCCTCTTGCTTAGGACTTGCATAAGGGACAAGTATAGGGTGCTGCACCTGGGGAGGAATCAACCCCTGCGTCAGGACAGGTTGGGGGCTGACCTTCTGGAGAGCAGCTCTGAGCAAAAAGCGCTGGGAGTCCTGGTGGACAACAGGAGGCCCATGATCCAATGATGTGCCCTTGTGGCCAAGAAGGCCTATGGCATCCTGGGGTGCATCAAGAAAAGTGTGGCCAGCAGGCAGAGGGAGGTTATCCTGCCCATCTCCTCTGCCCTGGGGAGGTCCCATCTGGAGCACTGGGACCAGTTCTGGGCTCCCCAGTTCCAGAAGGACAGGGAACTGCTGGAGAGGGTACAGCAGAGGACCACAAAGATGATGAGGCGGGTGGAGTATCTCTTACAAAGAAAGAAAGAGGGATTTGGGTCTTCTTAGTCTGGAGAAGAATGAGGGGGAATCTGACCGACACCTATAAATACTTCAAGGGTGTGTGTCAGGAGGATGGGGCCAGTCTTTTTTCAGTGCTGCCCAGGGACAGGACAAGAAGGAATGGGCACAAACTTGAACGTAAGAAGTTCCATCTAAACATGAGGAGGAATTGCTTCGCTTTGAGGATGGCAGAGCCATGGAAGAGACTGCCCAGAGAGGTGGTGGAATCTCCATCTCTGGAGATGTTCAAAATCCGCCTGGACACATTCCTGGGCAACCTGCTCTAGGTGGATGTGCTTTGGCAGGGAGTTGGAGCAGCTGATCTCCAGAGGTCCCTTTCAACCCCATAGCATTCTGTGACTTGTGTGGTGACTACTAGGCCTATTCTGTTCCACTCCACTCGTTCCAGTACTGCAGCCCTTGCTCATAAGGACATTGTCTCTGCCTGCATCCTGCTCCCCATGGCTCCTTGCTCACCTTCCCTTGCAGAGCAGCCCACTTTTGCAGCTCTCTGATACTAACAATCATGAACATTGACTAAAAGGTGCAACCCAGTAACTTTCTTTTTGGTTAAACAGACGTTCTAATGGATATAGAATAATGTCAGCATAGGATAAATCGTTATGGTAACGTTTCTTTTGTTCTTTTATAGTTTATGTTTGCTTCTCTGAACAAAAGTAGCATTAAGCCCATGTGAAGTTGGTGAGACAAAGAGCAGCTGGGACGCACAACATTTAAACTTATATGAATTATAAGTGCCTGCATTGGTGCTGATGCTAATATAGCATGATTTGCTGAAGAGTTGCATCTTGTATTAATATCTTTTTTAATTCAGGTATATTAAAGCTTCAGCCTGAACCTAGTGACAAGTACAGTCTTTAGTGTCACAAGAGCTTACCTCTTGCTGTAGCACTGTTGCTTCATCTTCATGCATACTATCTCTCTTTGTCTCTTCTACCAAGCTCTTCATTTTCCAACAACTTTTGGGAAGTCAATATCTTTCATAATCTTCTTTCTGAGTAAAACAGTTCAGACTTTTTAAATTATTACAATACTGTGGAAAGTGTAGAGATTGAGGTGTGGTATGAGGGCTTTAGCATTGTGTTCCTTGTAGGCCAAGCTTTAGGAAGCTCATGAACTCTTGCTGGTGAATTCCGAGAATTCAATTATAGTTAGAATTGCTATTAATAAAGTGTGACATATAGGACTTAATTAATATTTCTGTCTTTTGTTGTTGTCATCCTTTCTGATTGCTTCAGTCACATTTCTTTGGATCTATGGGATGCTTACAGTGCTTGTAACACAACCTGCTGCTGCAGAGAGGTTCTACTGCGCTTTCTGCAACCATCAGGAGCACAGTGAATTTGCAAGTTGTGCTATTCCTCAGCTACCTTAACAATGCACTTCCCATAATTTTTTACTATTAAAAATGTAGGACAGGAAAATTAAGCAACTGCTCTCTGAGCAAGCAAGAAAAGGCAGTGATGAACCTCATGTGAGCCGCTGACCCCAACTTCCTCATGTTGGGGAAAAAACTATGAAAAAACCCTTAGATAATCTTAATTTTGGTTATCTGATGAAACCACATGTAACAACTCAAATCAGGTAGGCAGGCACATTTTACCTACTAATTTATTAATGACAACAGGTATTATATATAATTTAAAACTTAACCATTTAGAAACTGATAAAGTTTAGCTCAACTTTTCCATGCTAAATGTCTGTATGCTACTCTATAGTTCGGAAAAAATAAGCACATAAAACCAATATATATGTTTTCTAGACAATGCCATATAATGGGAAAGTCAAAAGCACAAGACTAGATAAAATTCAGAGTGCTAGCATACTACTTTATGTATTATGGCCATATTTATTTTTTAGTATTTAGTACTAAATAAATTATTTTTGAGCTTGGTCTTTCTGATGGGTTTGCTTTCTGATCTTGTTCAAACGAACAGCAGCTAGTGATACAATTATGTATAGAAACGTGAGCCCACTGTGCTTCAAGGGCTGGAACCCCTCTGCTGGGGGTGGGGGAGACGGGCTGAGGACTGACTGAGAGAGCTGTGGGGGGTTCAACCTGGAGAAGAGAAGGCTCTGGGAAGACCTTAGAGCCCCTTCCAGTCCCTAAAGGGGCTCCAGGAGATCAGGGAGGGGAGCCCTAGGACAAAGGGGAACAGTTTTAAACTGAAAGAGGGAAGATTGGGATGAGATCTCAGGAAGAAATTCTTTGCTGTGAGGGTGGTGAGACCCTGGCCCAGGTTGCCCAGAGAAGCTGTGGCTGCCCCATCCCTGGAGGGGTTCAAGGCCAGGCTGGATGGGGCTTGGAGCAACCTGGTGTGGTGGGAGGTATCCCTGCCCAGGGCAGGGGGGTTGAAACTCAATCACCTTTAAGGTCCCTTCCAACTCTAACCATTCTGTAATTCTATGATTTTCCTGACTCTTTGCTAGAGTCCCACTAGTATGTCCATATCTTTCTTGTACTGCAAAGCCCAGAACTGGGGATGCAGCTTCAGATGTGGCCTCTCCAGTGCTGAAGAAGATCTCTCTTGACCTACTGGCATCATTCTGCCTGTTGTCATTGTGCCACAAAGGCACATTACTGACTCACATTCAGCTGCTTGTCTACTAAGCACCCCAAAGTTCTCTTCTGCAGAGCTGCTTTCCAGGTGGTTGACCCCCAGCTTGTACTGGTTCCTGGGGTTATTTCTACCAGGTGTGGAACTTGGCATTTCCCTTTGAACTTAATGGGACTCCCGTTTGCTCATTCCTTCATCCTCTTTAGTTGTTTCTGAGTGGCAGCACAACCATTGCCTATTAATCCAGAAAGTCACTAAATATGGTGTATACACTGCCAAATGTGTGCTGTTGTATTTTACTTTAAGAGGAAAATATTTTCCGGGAATGTACTTAATGCCAGCTGCTCCCCACAGTTGTGAACCCGAGCTTACAGCTGGCATCTACTAATCTGGAAAGACCATGGCTTTTCCCTTAAACCTCACAGTGTTAGGGGTCATCTGCTGGAGAATCTCTAAATGTTTCCCTGTTAATGTTTTCCATGCAGCTGCCTGTTTTGCTACTTGCTTTTCCGTACCACTGAAGCCAAGAGGAAGTGAGTGCATGTGTTACCTCAGGACATGGATAAACTTGGTGGTTTTTCTGCCTCTCACAGTACGAAGGGGGAATTTGCAACAGGTCTTTTTTTTTTGGTGCTACTTCCTGGAAAGAACACCATCTAACAAACTCCAGCCCATACAGCCTCTTTTCACTCACCCCACACTGCTATTTTCAGCTTTACAAAGCAAAAGACAAGAAAGTACTGAAGGTGGTATTAGAAGAACATTTTACTCTTCAGTTAAGATCATTTGCCTGTATTAAAGTGGATAGTTAGAAAATTGAGACGTTAAAAAGTTAGAATGTCAGTTCCAAGATTATGCTGCATTATTGCAACATTTTCTTAAACCTTGTGACTTTATTGTTTGATTTTTGGCTCGGTTGTCTTTGCTACAGATAAAACACTGGCTTCCAAAAAAAGCTAGCACGATAGCTGAACAGGCAGCACTGTACTGAGAACAGACAGCATTTAGGTTCTCCAGCTTGTTTGGACACTGCCTACATGCATCTCTCACTGCATGTCCCTGTTCTCTCATCACTTTCACAGGAGAAACGATAGTGACCACCATGGGATAAGCAATTAAAAAAAAAAATTTAAAAATTACTGGAAGAAAGTGCTAAGCAAAAGCCAGATTGCAAGGTTTACCCTCCTTTGAGGAGTTCAGATGCAATGTTGCCATCTCAAACATTCATAAAATTCAGCCTCTAAAACTAATAAGTTTTCAATGAGACTGTGTAATAAAAAACAATGTTGTGTGTTCTTTTTTGTTGTCTTCCAAGCTCCTGGGTCTGTAATGAATAGAATTTCAGAGGGTTTTGATTTGGCTGCTTCTAAATGAAAGCTGAAACTTTTACTTAGCCCCTTGATAACTGCAAGATTTGTTAAAGCTACATCATTAATAATTTTTGGACAGGATTGAAGTTCTCTAAGTAGATTTTTTTGGTATAAAAAGACCTGCTTTCTTTCTTTTCTTTTTTCTTGTTGTTGTTGTTGTTGCTGTCTTTCCATATCACTCATAGAGTTCATGGTTTCTCAGCTCAGCTAAAATTTCTCAGGTTGACAGAGGCTTCTTTGATCCACAAAGGGCAATGACGCTTGTGGCTGTATAGCCTGCTGGGAAACCAAGGTAAATTCTCCTTTTTTATGTCCTCTGTGTTAGTTGGCTGCTTTCCACAGAAGAGGAGGAAGTACTCATTCCCAGCAGTGTTGGACTTAATTCCAGTTTAGTGTGTTAATGACCAAATTAAAAGACTATGAAATAAATAGAAAATAATTTTAGTAGAGCCCAGTTTTACCATAAGCAGAGTGTTTCTCTAGATGACTGAAAGTCCACTGATGTTTATGGCAGCAATTCAGAATTATCATAGAATCATAGAAACACAAGGTTGGAAAGGACCTACAAGATCATCTATTCCAACTGTGACTTTTCTCCATCTCACTAAGTGCAAGCCAGCCACCAGTAAAACTGATTATACCAACACTTAAACGCAAGTCAGGAGCAATCTGTACCCTTCAGATGTCTTTAATGTACATGTTATTGCAACTTTGAAAAAACAAACAAAAGAGTTTCAAACCAAACCAACCAAAATCAGCCCACAATGGAAAAACAGTGCTTAGATTAGATTTTCTTTAAAAAAAATTCCGTGTTGATTATTTGCACTCCCTTGTCTATTAGTGTATTTCAGACTTGTCAGGCAGAGAGAACCCAACACTTAGGATCAAGCCAATGAAAAAACCTGCCCACTTTCCAGTGGGAAATCGAAGAGGCGGCCCAGCGTGGGGAGGATGTTAGTGCTGTGATCCTCTGTAGGGAGGGCTTCTTTGGGGGATTTGGTGGATATAGCTGTACTTTCTCTCTCCTTGGAACCAGTATCCTCAGGGGAACAAGGAGGAAGTGCTCACAATGTTGTTTTGCCTAGAAGAGCTTGAGTTTTGCTGGGCATGTGTAAAGGCTTTGTAAACCTGCTTATATTTTCTCACATACCTGTGCTATACGGTCACAGCAAGGTCATACAATCTAGGCCTCTGCCATTTCACCATTAGCTTACTGGAACTATTTATCTGCAGGGACATAATTGATGGACGTGAAGGTTTAGCATTTCTCCACCCTGTCTTAATACTGTTTAGTATCTCATGTTCCAAAACAGACTGCAAATGCTTGGGATGTGGACTGGGCACTTCTTACAACCCATTTGATACCCTAAGCTCTCTGCAGTCTAGTTCTTCATCCTGTTGTTTGCATTTACATGAATTATGAGTTTTGTTTATGATATCTGATTAAGATTTCACTACTCATTTGAGAAAAGAATTAATAAATTTCTGTGATACAATTTAATTAGCAGAGGTGCTTGGCGCTGCTCACTTTACAGAAACTGCTCGAGGCCAGCAGCTGTGATACTCTTGTTTAGTCATCTTGTTAATGACCAGGTGAATGTTACAATTATTTTCCAAAATAGCACAGTATGCATGTTTAAGGAAACAATTTTCCCAACCGAAAAAAAAAAAAAAAAGGAAGCCTTTGTTCAACTGCAAATTCATGAAATGGAAAACACAAGTTCGTATCTTGAAGTATCCCATTACAATGGGCAAGCATTGTGCCTGTTTGGAGTTCTACCATCTAGGGCAGGGTGACTGTGTCATGGACAGCACTCATGCACTGTAGCTTAGGGTTTATAAAGGTGAAATACAGAGCATTTGAATCCCACCAGTTTGAAGCTTAACAACTTTTTTTAATATTCACTTCTTGCAAGAGCTCCTGAAATACACAAAGGGCCAAAATGGCATCTTGGAACCTCACTCTTTGCCAAAATTTATCCTGTACAGATGCTCAACTGGAATAACCAGATTGAGGAATGATGATGGGAACTCTTCTGAAATATCGAAGTGTAGTATTTACTGAACATGCATCAGGAGCTTTGGTAGTTGGGTCATCTTAACGCTTCGATCTTCTGGTACTGTGTCATTCTCTGGTTGCACACACTCGCTCTATTAATGCTTTGTCTTATTCTGTGGTCCTTTAATGCTGCTTCTTGCAAAGCCACCATTTTAAGTTTGATTGTAACTGGCTTCACTTTGTGTGACTTTTACAAGGCGGAGATCTATAAACCGCTCACGTCTTAAGTTGTGTTGTCCTTTAGACGTCACCATTACTCCTACTTTCAGGATGTTAAGAACGTATTTGTGTTCCCCTTATACTGTCTCAGCTTGTGAGTGAGCCATAAAAACAATTTTGGATAGAAAAAGTTCTAGCTCTTCTTGATTTGTTGTAGTTAGACTTTAAAAGACCTTCTTTGGATGCTTTGAGAAGCTGAAATGTGTTTTTTTACTGTTTGTTCTGAATGGGATAAAAATCGGTCTTTGGGTATTTTGAGATCTGTGGCTCTTCTGAAAGAGTTGAGCCATAACTAATCATGAAAAAAATGTACATATGAGAAATAACGTGCTGTCTCTGAACTCTTCCTGCAGCTATAGTCGGGTGCTGTCTGCTATATGTAATTCCATAAGGAATCCTGCAGACACTCACTCACATAATGGTCATCTTAAGCGCCCTGCAGGTTACCTTCCCCTCCATTGTAGTCTTCCTCACATGTGGTTGGGAGTGCACTCATTGTTACTGCTGTGAGGATCTCAGCCTTTCCCCATCCTTGATGATAGCTCAAGGTCCCTAGGCATCAAGCAGCTACCACCTTTGGCAAGTTGGCTGTGCTTCTCCAGGACCTTTCTATTTAGGTGAATGAATCCTACCCATCGGAGAGTAGAAAGACTCAGTGTATGTTTTGCCCATTAATTCTTGCTGGATGGTTTTATCCCAAATATTTTCCGTAATTTAAAGTGAACAAACAAACAAAAAACCCTAAACCCCAACAACATATTGTCAAACTGAACTTTAGTTTTCTTAATTTTGTCTAATTACTGCACAAGACAGCCCTTGTGTGAGCCTATGGATATTTTTCCTTGCCCATTATTTGTAACCTTTCATATTAACGGAGCACTTCGATTTTCTTGGGATAAACTCTGTGTAGGTAAAATAATAGCTGATTCTTTTAAATTAACATGTTGAGTAATAGTGGTGACTAATTAGTTCAGACCTGCACTGCAAATTGGCCTGTATGTTTCTGGTTTCTCCAAATATGGACTAAAATTAAGCTTTGTAGTTTTATATTGATTTTTTTTTAAGCTGAAAACAATAATCGAAAGGAGTTCACAAACACAGGATCGTTCTAGTGCTCTGCTTCCCTAGCACATGATATTCTAAAATTACAGAAGTACCTGAGACTACTTTAAGTGTCAAAGAATTTCTGCAAAATTAAGTCCTTCATACTGTCTACAAAGCCCCCCCTAGGAAGTTTCTTTACTTGTAAGGGTTTTTAACAGCTGTGATCCTGCTGCAGAACGGTCTGAGCCTGAGAGGCTCCTTACACAGGGGAAAACATTTCCAATGTCCCTTCTACGGAAGTGTAGACTCCAGACACAAATGAATGCGCTGTTGACAAATCGAAGCTGAGGGGAGGAGGATCCCGTGGCCACAGCAGTTTGACATGCTTCCAGCCTTCTCTGGGGCTAGTACAGCCTGCCAATTTTAGCTTTGCTACTTCAGCTCCCTCATACTAATTTCATTTCTGGAGGGGTGTGCTGGGCAGAGAAAGCTGATGCTGGTCAGATGGCTACAGCTGTCAGGAAATAACACATTGCACATGAAGGCATGCTCCATGCTTCCTCTCAGGCCACAGAGCCATAACCACATGATTTTTAGACACGGGGGACTTTCCCATCATCACTGGAGCATTAGGTAACTTGTTCCCTCCCCGCTAGGGGTTAGGATTTGATTCAAAACCAACAGAAGTCGGTGGACCAAACCTCATTGACTGACATTGTTTTTTTGAAGTCAGACTCTATAAATAAAGAGTTTCCATGTAGTGGGAAATTTGAATAAATGTCATCAACTGAAATGACTCCACCCTGCACCCAGCAGTCCCATCAACCTGCAGCATGAATGTGTATGTCAGGGGCCTGGCAGGAATACAATTAGGCCTCATGGAGTTTTCACGAAATCAAAGATATTCTGGACTTTTGGCATTTTCTACCCCAGTCTCCTGCCTAAAGCAAGACAACCAGCAGTGCTGGATCAGATCTGCCATGGCTTTGCCTAGCCAAGTCTAGAAAACCCTAAAGGATGGAGATTCTGTACTTGAGCAGCTCAATTCAGTACTGCATTACCCAACTAAAAATGAAACATAAAATAAAATAATAAAAAAAATCTAGTATCTGGCTTGAACCTCTGAAGTAGAAATCTGCCTATGTCACTGGTTGTTACCTGTTACTATAGAGAAGAATTTGACTCTACAGATCCTATGAGGAAGAAGCGGGGCTATAAGTAGGATTACAGCCCTGGACTTCAGTAGAGCTAACTTGGCCTCTTCAAAGGGCTGCTTGGAGGAATCTAGTGTGTTAAAGCTCTAGAAGGTAGGGGTGTCCAAGAGAGCTGGTTAATAATCAAGTAGCACTTCCTCTAAGCTCAAGACTTGTGCATCACTATGAGTAAGAAATCAAGCAAAGGAGGCAGGAGACCTGCACAGATGAGCAAGTAAATTCTGGAAAAAAAATTAAATGGAAGAAGGAAGTTTACAGAATGTGGAAAAAGGGACTGACCACTTGGGAAGAATATAGGAACACTGTCAGAGTATGCAGAGGTGCAATGAGGAAGGCTAGGGCCCACTTGTAATTAAATCTCACAAGGGATGTGAAGGACAACAAGAAGGGCTTCTTCAAGCCCATCAGTAGCAGAAGAAAGACCAGTGAAAATCTGGGCCTGCTGTGGATCGAGGAGGGTGCCCTGGTGACGGAAGATGCAGAGAAGGCAGAGTGACCAAATGATTTCTTTGCTTCAGTCTTTACTGCTATGGCTGGCTCCCAGGAATCCCAGACCCTGGAGGTAAGAGGAAAAAGTATGGAAAAAGGAAGACTTTCCCTTGGTTGATGAGGATCAAGTTAGAGATCACTTAGGCAAACTTGACACCCACAAATCCTTGGGCCCTGTGCTGAGAGAGCTGGTGGATGATATGGCTAAGCCACTCTCCATCATCTGGAGAACAGGAGAGATGCCCAAGGACTGGAGGAAAGCAAACATCACTCCAGCCTTCAAAAAGGGTGAAAAGGAGGACACAGGAAACTACAGGCCAGTCAGCCTCACCTCCATGCATGGAAAGGTGATGGAACAGCTCATTCTGGGCATCATCTTAAAGCATGTGGAGGAAAAGAAGGTCATCGGGAGTAGTTCAGCGTGGATTCACCAAGAGGAAATCATGCTTGACCAATCTGATGGCCTTCTGTGATGGCATGACTGGCTGGGTAGATGAGGGGAGAGCAGTGGATGTTGTCAACCTTGACTTTAGCAAGCTTTTGACAGTCTCCCATGACATCCTCATAGGTAAGTTTAGGAAGTTTGGATTAGATGAATGGACAGTGAGGTGGATTGAGAACTGGCTGAAAGACAGAGCTCAGAGGGTTGTGATTAGTGGTGCAGAGTCCAGTTGGAGGCCTGTAACTATGGGTGCTTCCCAGGGGACAGTGCTGGGTCCAGTGTTGTTCAACATATTCATCAGTGATCTGGATGAGGGGATAGAGTGTACCCTCAGCAAGTTTGCTGATGACTCAAGAGTGGGAGGGGGTGCTGACACACCAGAAGGCTGTGCTGCCATCCAGCAAGAGCTAGACAGGCTACAGATTCGGGTGGAGAGGAACCTAACAAAGTTCAACAAGTGCAAGAGTACAGTCTAGCATCTGGGGACAAAAAATCCCATACAGGACAGGGGTTGACATGCTGGAGAGTGTCTCTGTAGAAGAGGACCTGGGGTTCTTGGTGGACAAGGGAACCAACAATGTGACCTTCTGTCCAAGAAGGCAAATGGTATCCTGGGGTGCATTAAACAGTGTGTCATCTGTAGGCCAAGGTAGGTCGTCCTCCTCCTCTACAGTGCCCTAGTGAGGTACATATGTAGTACTGTATCTGGTGCTGGGCTCCCCAGTTCAAGAAATACAAGGAACTACTGGAGGGAGTCCAGAGGAGGCTACAAAGATGATCAGGGGTCTGGAGCATCTCTCTGACGAGGAAAGGCTGAGAAACCTGGGTCTGTTTAGCCTGGTGAAGACTGAGAGGGGATCTCATCAATGTTTATGAATATCTAAATAGAGGTGTCAAAAGGAAGGAGCCAGACTCTTTTCAGTGGTGCCCAGAGACAGGACAAGGGGCAATGGGCACAAACTGGAACACAGGAAATTCTTCTTTCCTTTGATGGTGCCAGAGCCCTGGAACTGGCTACCCAGAGAGGCGGTAGAGCCTCCTTTTCTAGAGATATTCCAAACCCACCTGGATGTGATCCTGCGCAACCTGCTCTGGGTGACCCTCCTCTGGCAGGGGGTTGGATGGCAGAGGTCCTTCCCAATCCCTATCCTTCTGTGATTCTGACTCTGTGACGTCTCTTGCTGTGCTGACTGCGTTTCTGGATTAGCCCAATGTGCATTTTTTCCCATGTGTGATAAGAGCACACTGCTGGCTCACAATCAACTTCTACCATAAAGCCTGCATCCTTTTCAGCAGGGCTACTTGAGAGCCAGCTGATCCTTACTCCTTTGCGATCTTGTGTTACTCCTATGCTTACCTACCCTCTAACTAGAAAACCAGCATTTTTTTTCTTTGTTTTAACATCAACTTGATGTACAAAGTTTAAGGGGATTTTGTCCTTGTACTGTTGGCTTGATCTACTGCATGGATAAGCATCAGCTGTACAACCTGCACACCTGTGTCCATATCTGGGCCGTATCCAATATGGTGTTTTGCACTGTTTCCCTCTTGGCATTCCTCATTGTGGAAAAGCAGCTCTCCAGCATCTCTTTCTGTAATCGCTCTCGCTAATCACAGTTAACAAATCAGCCTGAGAAAACCCATCTGCAGCCACTAAAGAGTTACAGCTTGTCTATCTGGCCAGGAAATCTCAGCTGTTTGCAGGCAGCCAATAAAAGGAGGGATCGCCAGCACAGCTGACTCATGCAGGAAAGCTCAGCCGGCTTGAAGGCAGTTTAAAGCCAACTCGCAAGGCATCTGCAGCAGTTTCACCCCATTGTTCCCTCTTTTTATCTCCGTGCTTCCAGAGGTAAGTTGATTTTTGTTTCCAACTTCTTTTACAGAGATATGTGAATATTAACATTGTGTAGACCTTCTCTCATGCTAAGGAAAACATCTTTGCTATGAATTGCTTTTTAAAAATTACCTTTAAAATTAGAAACTTGAAATAAATTGTGTTATGGCAGGTCTCCCCCACCCCCCGCCCCGGCATCTGCCTCCCCAGCCTGGGGAAGATGACAAAGTTGCCTGAGATTTTTAGCGTCTTACTAAAAAATAAGACAAAACCCTTTGTTGCAAAGATCAGTAAGAAATACTGGGTTTGTGGTTTGATGAGCTTTTAAAAAGGTCTATGAAAAAAAGCATTCAGAAGAGCAGAACTGTTGAAAATGGCTTTGGTAACAAAACTGTGATGTATGGAGTGGAGCTAGACGTTGTTATTTGTTTCACCATGATAGTCCCACGTGCCATGAGTAGTCTCTCCAACTATTTCAGGAATCTGGGTAGCACCCTGGATTTTAGGGTTAAACTCTTCTGGAGATCATCAGCAAATCACTGTAAATCTAGGTGTGGGAACAGATGTACAAACGCAGGCGCAGGGACAATAGTACAATGCAAAAAGATTGAAGTGGGGTGGTTTTTGTTTCAGTTTGTTTTTTTAGAGAACCTCTAGTTAAATTAGGTTTTGCAAATCCAAAATAGGAGCTGCTTTTAGTTTTCATTTTTATCTAAGTTGCCAGTTAGCAGGAGTTTAAAAAAACATTGTTTGATTCAATTTTAAGTAGAAACAGGCACTTTCAAGCATGATTTCATTCCTATACTCATTGTTTGATCTTCCTTGTACTATGTTTAGAATTGAGTAAATTACTCTGGGTATTTAAATGATTATTTATTGTAGTATATGATAAAAATGAGACATAATTTTGCTCCTGCCAGCCTTCTGATTACCTCCTTTAAATTCAGGATTTGTAGACTAGTGTGGTCTGTCTTTGCAACTTTATAGGCTAAATGGCTCATTTGGAAACTTATCTTCATTCAGAGCAATCTCTTAAAATTTTATGAAACCCCTAACTTGCCTGTCGGCCTCATACCACCTTGGATTTATTCTTTAAAGAAACTCCAGGTGAGCCTAAACCAGAGCAGCTCCTAACACAAGCTCTTATTGCTTTCAAACTACAATAATCTAACAAAGGAAAAACATGCAACTGTGCTTTCCTGTCAAAATCAAATATCACTGAAGCTGAACTGCTAAATCAGCTGCTGAATTTTTATTTGTGTTTTGATTGTGGTTATTCTCTACTGTAACAGAGCTTCACAGACATAATAAAAACCTGTTACTCACTTAGTAACACAGAGCTGCTTTGCAGAGGTTCTCTAATCCACATGCACTGCTGTGTAACGTGTCAGGTGGCTCTAGATACTGACAGTATGAATGGAGTATTGGCCAAATTAGCAACTGCTGTAAAGACACAGCTCCACTTGGCAGAGTTCTGACAGCTCACAGCAGCAAGAAATCTGTCTCATCTTGCTTTTGCATTGACATGTGGTGTTGTATGAAAGTGATGCAGGAATGATGCAGAACAGACTTGAATGAGTTAATGCTTTTTTTTTTTCCATGGAAACTCTACTTCTAGCATGTGACTGTAAGATACAAGTTTGTTTTCTACGTAGTTCAATATCGCCTTAAAATCACACTTTGTATTAGAAATAATGGCCCCATATTTCAAAGTCATCAGATGGAAATAACAATGAACCATTAATTAGCACCTTTGCAGATGGCAAATTATGGTCCAGATACTCCTTTGCAATTAGTTTTTCCTATCACATAAGGGAAGTCTGACAGAGTGGTAAATGGAAGCCTGTTGCATTAGGGTAGTAGTTATTTGGGAAGTAAGGGGTGCTGCAATTTCACTGTGCTCTGGTAGTAGTGACAAAAAGCAGTCCTTAAAACTTCTTTTCTTCCATTTTTCCCCCAAGCCAACCATCAAGAAATGGCCAAATTATTACCTCTAGTAGCCCAGGAAGATTTGGAGAGCTTTACCTTGATCAGGACAGGCTCAGGCTTTGCACTCAAAGCCTTTCATATTTCTTGGAACACTCCCATCTCTGTGAAGCTGCTGGCCAGCCAGGACACTACAGAGAGGTATGTGGCTTATTTGGCCAGCTCACCATACAGGTGGGCAGCATGGACCTGCAACGATGGCACCAGAATGAATTGTGGCATCCTCAGGACAGCTAGGATAACTAGTTAGATAGGATAACTACGCAAGAGGCAGTTATACCAAGAAACAAGCTTCATGGTCTTTACAAATTTTTATAAAAGTAGAGCTTAATCCCAAAGTAGTAAATTATCTCTACTGTAATAATGTCTGCAAACTTTGCTCAGTAACACTGATGCTACAGTATGCTGTGGTGTTACATAATTCTGGAGGTCTCAGAAGAGATCTTGGTTGAATTCAATCTCAAAGAGAATGTAGAGGTGAGGGAGTAGAAAAATGGGGGCAGAGAGTTAGTAAAATGGGGGGGAGTGGTGAGGGTTACAGGGCAGTGAGATGTGTACATGTCCTAATTATATGAAGAAACAAGCAGTAACTGATGGGTGTCAGCCTACGGACCACAAAATTCCAGTGTGCCACAAAAACAGTTTCCAAGAATAGCCACAAACTACTTCTGATGAAGCAAGACTCAATGATCTTTAAGGTCCCTTCTAACTCTAAGCATTCTGTGGGTCTGTAAGAGCAAAGCATGTAAGGGAATGCGCTGACCTGCTTATCAAAAAAGAAGTGTCTGATGTGCACCCTTGGACTAGCTGCTCTTGTTAGCAGAGAGTGCTGCCACTCAGCTGGCTTTTGTTAAAAGTAAAATATAAAAGTCTCCTACTCCAATAGAAAGTATTTAATTGGTGTCATTCTAAAGGCAGAGGAGGAAAAAGTAGTATTTCATACAAGTATTTTTAAGTTGATGCTTTTAACTGTCAGTGATACTTCAAGAACCAAATGCTGCCAGAAATTGGGAACAGCTACAAATTTTAAGGTTAATTTTCTTTTGTGGCTGGGGGCGAGGATGGCTTGTTCTTAGACAGTACAAGTCCAGTCTGGACAAATGTTATTTGTATGGTAGCTTGTTTAAAGAAAAAAGGTTCTTTAAATCTAACATTCTCCAAAGCAAAGTAGTTAAAGTTACAGAAATCAGCACTTTACATCACTTTGAACTTAACAGACTAGCCTGATCTGGCATCTTGTCACACAAACCTGCTCCCTAAAAGTAAAGCCACTGCTTTGGTTTTCTCTCTTTCTACTATTCTGATCTCTTGTTTATGCTAGCTATCTTGTTTATGCTTGTTATGTTTAGGAAAGGTGGAGAATAAACTGTTTTACTGGGCTGCAAAATGTTTCACCCTGTGCTGATGAGAAATACTTAATTTGTGGAATTAAGTGTTAAAACAGGCGAGGCTGTGAGTTACTTGCAGTGATTGGTTTATGGGCTTGTGAACCAACACAGCGAGCAGGAGAAACTGAAGCCTCAATATAAAGGATGGTTAGAATAATGAGAATGAGCCCCAGGTCTGTTGAAATCAACTGAATTTTGAATTAATTTCAGTGAATTTTCAGCTCACAAGTACCACAGAGTAAAGATAACCTGATCTTTAAAATCACACATAAAATTAACAAAAATTGAACCTGTAGCAGAAGTTCACTTATTTCCCTGAAAACACACAATTGAATTGATAGTTCGGTGTTTCCTTTGCATGAAGAAATAACTACCAAAGTCCTTGGGCAGCACAACTGTGTTCTTATGATCAAAGAAAGGGTTTGTTACTCTCTTTGTTTATTCTCTGTTTGAATTCACACCTACAACCCAAGGGCAACTGAGCTCAAGTTGCTGTTGGTGAAGCCACCAGAGTGGCACTGCTCAGGTCAGACCCCAGTCTGCCTTCACTGTGATATTGCCGTGATGTGCTGTATCATAGATCATTTCTATAACAAGGTCCCATTAGATGATGGAAGATCATAATTTACTTTAAATGTGGATCTCACTGACAGCAAAAAGATACAGTGCAAGTTCCTGGGGACAGTAAGGGGGGAAAAGCTTGATTTTTTTCTTATCTAACATTTCATATAATTCCATCTTCTCCTTCCTTTATACTTCAGAAAACTGCTGCTTAAAGTGGGATTGTTCTTAGTAAAGATTGCAGAGGTCTTTCATGTTATATTACAAAGATACACTACCTATTTCTTAGAATTCTTTGGGAGATGATATAATCTTGGTTTTATTGGTAGAACTATATTACCTTGTTTTCATCCATAAGGTTATCTCTCATTTCCATATCCTACACTATCTCATCTCTACTCGAAATTCTCTTCAGTCAAATCTGCCTCTAACCCTTGCTATTGTTTTGTTTAATTTTTTTTACAGGGAGTGGAAGTTGCTGCTTCGGGATATAGCAAACATCAGGCGCTGTGAGTCTGAACGTCTCCTGCCTTCTCTTGGGATTTACCAGCACCGGGGACTCGTGGGGATAGTGACTGAATGGATGAACCACGGGTCCCTCCACTCCCTCATCTATCAGGTACATAAAAGAAGTAATTTTCTGTGTGACAAAGTTAATTACAAAGTCGGCCAAAAGAGAGGAATCAGCATGTAAATTATGGACACTGTCAATCCATTCTTTAGTTTCCCTACGTAATCATGTTTATTGTCATATGAAAATATGAACAGTAACAATTTCACGCTACCAAAACCCATATTTTGTGTTACTCAGCGCCAGCTGTACCCAGAACTTCCATTTCCCTTGCTCATACGGATCCTGTGGGATGTGGCTGAAGGGCTGCACCACCTTCACAGCCTCCAGCCAGCTTTCTGCCACTGCAGCCTGAAACCCTCCAACGTGCTTTTGGATACACAGTTCAGAGCCAAGGTGGGAGCTTCTACTTCTATCCTGCTAATGTAAATCCAGTGACTGTCCTATTGTCACATAGATTTATCCTAATAGTCAACATCTAGTCTTGAGGGATTGTTACTAAAATGTACTTTTTCCTCCCATCTCTGTAGATATCAGACTACAGTCTAACCAACTGGAAGAAACAGCAACTGAGGGCAATTCTGCAAGATTGCAATCTGAGAAACTGCCAGGATTTAGTGTACCTCCCTCCTGAAATACTTGAAGGAGGCCTTCCTTCCCAGGAAGGTGATATTTACAGGTGAATGGGGTTTCTAAGGGGCCAGTCATACCTAGTCCTTGTAGGTGGAGGGAGTTCATTCTCCCCCTATGCTCTGCACTGGTGAGGCCCCAACTGGAATACTGCATCTGGTTTTGGGCTCCCCAGTTCGAGACAGGGAACTGCTGGAGAGAGTCCAGCATAGGACAACAAAGATGATGGAGGGGTTGGAGCATCTCCCTGATGAGGAAAGGCTGAGAGAGCTCGGACTTTTTAGCCTGGAGAAGAGAAGGCTGAGGGGAGACCTTATCAATGCTTGCAAGGATCTAAAGGGTGGAGCCGGACTCTTCTCAGTGGCAGTGACAGGATGAGGGGCAATGGGCACAAGCTGGAAACATGGGAAGTTTCACTGCTATTTGAGGAGAAACTTGTTTGGGGTGAGGGTGGCAGAGCCCTGGCAGAGGCAGAGGCCCACCTGAGTGATGTCTCTGGGCAACCCTGCTTTAGCAGAGAAGTTGGACTGGATGAGCTCTAGAGGTCACTTCCAGCTCTGACAATTCCATGATTCTGCAATGTTGCTGAAATGCTTATTTTTTTCAAAGCCACCACAGTGAAAATACCAGATCTACATAACACAGTGTTGTAGGCCAACTTGCTGCAGTGAATTCAACTGTAAATTCACCACATTGGTTGAATAATATACCAAGGTTTAGAACTGTTCTCAAAGTTCATCATATAAATATTTATATAATGGATCTAAATGATTAAAAAGTGTAACAGCTGCCAAAACTTTTCCATTTTTGTTTAGAAACCTAGTAACTACAATTCACGTACTTTCTAAGTGTGAGCTGTTGTTGGCTTTAGTTTCAGGAAGAATTGTTAATGCCTAGATGAGTCCCAGGTAAAAATAAGACCCTTGTCTCAACAGTGTCCCATTTAAGGTCCTATGGAATCTCTGCTGGAATAACTTAAGGAGCCTCTCAAGTGTTCTCACTTTTAACTAATGTGATTTTGACAAAAAAGACAGACTTTTACCTACCTTATGTGTCATTTTTGCATGTAACATGCTTTGTAGTTGCTGCACTAAATGAGACAATCTCAAATGGCAGCTATTGTCTGGATGGACATTTACCTTTACAACTGTCACACAGAACCTGGGAACTAACATTATAAATACCTTAAGCGTGACCACTCCTGCTCTCAGAGCTTTTATGGAGCCAACCTGCTTTCTGGTCATAGAGGCAGGCTCTAAGATGAGTCAAATAATGCTTGAGACCTATAAATGATGTGACTAATCTGATGTTGTTCACAAACACAAGTCTTTTGCACAGGAGGAGTGTCAGCTTACTTTTGGGTGGCATAACTCATCTTCCAACATGTCATTCCTAGATAATTCTAGAGGCTCAGTTGAGCCTTGGTGTGTATCCAGGCAGTGCTGCAACACAGAAAACGGTATGTGTCACAGGAGATACTACTTCTGTACATGTTAGTTACGTGTACCAGCCCATATTGCATTAACGCTTTCCTAGAGGGTATTTACGTAAAAGCACTTTCAGATTTTATGTTGATAATCAGAAGAGGAGGGTTCTTTTAAACACTAATTGAGCACTGCAGCAAGATACACGAATAAGCAGATCCCTTCTTCCTAGGGCTGCTTCACCTTGTGGTTGCTTTGCCTCTGATTCATCCGTGCTTTCTCTCTCACAGACTTCTTGCCTCCGATTTTTGCAGGATTTTTGATCAAAAGCCCATATTTTATACCACCTGAGTAGATCTATGGTAGCATTAGAATACTTCCTTGGAGGTTAGAAAAGCAAAAAAGTATTAGGAGCTCCATCAAAATTTGCTGAAGAAAATAGACATGCAGTGGGACAGAATTAAGTTTTTGGCTGGTTAATTGATGGGCTCGTCGTTACCTGCTGAAAAGTCCAGCTCTTTCAGTTGCTATTTAAATACTTGAAGACAAAAAAATTCTTGATTTGAAATTCACAAGAGCAAGTGGAGATAAGATGCTAACCTGAAATGCAATTCTCATTGATCCTGCGTTTGGGGTTTTTTTTTTTTATTTAAATAATTTAATTGTTATTTATTGTTTTATAAGAACTGCTTGGTTGAAAACAAAGTTAATGGTGGAAAAAGGACATCATCAAATTAGGAAAGACCTGGATAGAATTTGTGTTGAAAAACTTCTTTCTCTTAAACTAATTTGCTCTTGGAAACAAGAACATAAATATGGATTGCAAACTAATGAATGCTCTTTGTGCTCTTTTTTCCACTTTTTTTTATTCCCCAGTTTTGGAATACTGTGTTGGGAGAGCCTAAGCAGAGAGAAACCTTTGGAAGGTAATTATCTCTGTTCATATCAGACTCTGTTGTTTGTATCAGACTTTGTGTTGCCTTAATCTTTCTCAGAAATTCCCTTATTGGAGGGAATCTGATACAAACAGCACTGCCTTTTCAGATTCCCCACTGCTTTAGAATTATCTAGGTTGGAAAGGACCTTTTAAGATCATTTAGAATCATAGAATCATTGAGGTTGGAAGAGACCCTTGGGATCGAGTCCAACCATCAGCCCCACTCCACAAAGTTCTCCCCTACACCAGATCCCCCAACACCACATCTCATCTACTCTGAAACCCAGTCAGGGATGGGGACTCCACCCCCTCCCTGGGCAGCTGATTCCAGGCTNACACACACACAGAGACACACACGCTTATATACTGTATAGAGTTACAGCACACAGTTCCACATTATGGCATGTAAGCATTAGAATTCCTTAACAAATCCTCAGTCTTGCCAAAGAAGCAATCTTCCTGCAGGGGAAGGGTGCAGCTCCTTTCCCAGCTTGTTTCATCTCTCTGGACTCTCAGAACTCTGTTACTAAGTTGGGTCTTCTGCCTGCCTTTAGTGAGAACAAATAAGCACTCCATATTTCACAACTGTAATCTTAAAATCAGAGACTGTTTTACTGACAAGCAGCTAACTGCATGAGCAGAATGCTCGTTTTTAAAGTTGCCATGAATTTCAAAGCCTGATCAAGAAACGCCAGTTCACGCTGAACTCTCCCAAGTAAGCAGGGAACCTTTCCTCCTTAGATGAACACACAAGCAGTTTTCAAGAGCTCAGTTTGCAAAGCATTGTCCAGTAATTGTCACAGTCTAGGAATGACCCCGTTTTCGTGGAGGTAAACGAAGAGCTTCTTTGCTATGGGCTCTGCTCTGCATGGCAAAACAGGACTCCAGTATTTTACAGACTAAGGACTTTTTAGATACACTGCAGGGAATAGTACCTTAATGTTCAATAGTTTTGGCTGCCATCTGGTGGCAGCCCAAATCAGGTTTGGTTGGTACACTAGTAGTTCTATTCCTGTATAAAATATACCCATAAAAGTTACATGTATGCCTGAGGTACCTGGGCATGTAGTTGACAATGCACATACACGCTTGTGACATTTGGGCAGGGATCTTTACTCTGATAGGGCCTGTAACAATAACCGTAGCTGCTTTTATTACTGAAGGTGAGCACATCTATTTACAGGACTGTTAATCTATTACTTTATTTTTGCTTTTAAAAGCACTCTTTGTTTTAAGATTGTTCTCAGGTATTGAATAGTATTTCTAGTGACATTTTCCTATAATTGCAGGTCAGACAACCCTGCTGGAAGTTTTGTCAGGAATCTGCAGCAGTCTGCGGCCTGGCATTTCAGAAAAGTTCATACCAAGCAATTTGCCCGAGAAGAATAGGCTGCTGCACCTTATCACTCTGTGCTGCCATCAAGAACCAGATTACAGACCCCATACTGCAGGTAATGGTCAGGATTTGCCTTCTTTGCAGGACTTACAGTGGAGACACACTTGCTGGGACCATCACTCTAGCACTAAACCAACAACGAAACAACTGGCATGGAAGGCAAAGGTGCCTTCAGGTCATCAGAGTAGTGCAGGATGGGTTTTTCTAACTGAAACTTCCTCCTAGGGGTGGTGTGCTTCTCTCCACCCTTGTGTTTGGTATGAAGTGAAAGTGAACACAAATAACCTTGTTCCTCAGGGCTCAGTACTAGGGCCTTTCCTTTTTAATATTTTCATCAATGATATAGATAAG